>RJWJ010038393.1:0-15018 GCA_004363605.1 Indri indri
CAAACAGCTCGAGTGACATCTGATGATAACCATTCCTCATTTTTGTCACCAAGAGATTTCTAAGCCCACTCATTAGAAGCCAAATTTCAGTAAAATAAAAGGACTAAGACCAGTAGGTGCCAAAGTGGCATTTGCTCAAGTTTTGCCACTAATGTGACACAGAGCTGTCGGTTACAAGAGCTATGCAGGATGTTTTGTTCTGACACAACAAACCTGGAACACCAAGTATGGGATCCAAGGCAAATTCCCAGTCCCAAGGTACCCGGGAACCACAGGCAGAGGGCAGGGCTCCGGCAGGCAGCAGTGTCCACTACGGCTTGCCCTTCCAGGGCGCGCAGGCGCAAGAGAAAAACCGCAATGCTCTACTTCCCACTCCAAGGGCGACGCGTGTCATTAGAGTGCTGCCTGCGGATGCTTCCTTAATGAGAAGCTGCCTAATCCTGTCATCTTGGTGAAATTTATTTAGGCTGCAAGTAAGAAAAGGGTGGCGACAACATATGGCTTCAGTACTCTTCACAGCTAATGTAAGAGTTTAAAATATGCAATTGTCCACCAAATATTTATCATTTTGCTCATACTTATTATTCAACAAACAATGCAGCAGATAAGAAAAACATTAGCACAAAAAACCCTTCAACTGTAAATGAAAGAGGTCAACAAAACAATTTTTTGAGGCTTACTTCATGATGTGGTGTAACCTTGGGTCTGTAAACTGGGTAGTTCGGTTATTATGATCTACAAAATATATTCTCCCAGAAACTGTGCTTCTGACTTCCCAGCCTGGTGGCAGTGGTCCAAGTTCATCACAATTCACACTGTTAAGGTCTCTACCAAAATGGAAGATACAGAGAGGTTTGTCCAGCTTAGTATGGAGGAATAAGACCAAAACTTCAGCAAAGGAGCCACAGGGGTTCCTTATCAAAGTGTCTGAGTCCCCGTTCTGCCAACATGGACAGCCATGGTGCTACTTACTACGCCAAACCCCCACTCAGTCCAGGCCTCTCTGCTGCAAACAGCAGCAACATCTGACAGGTAAAAATGGAACTTTCGGGGCTTATAACCATGAGAAGAAACAGGGTCTATCTAGGGAACACTAGGTAAGAGGGCCCAAATTGTTGGAAGTATCTTAGTGCTGCCGGAAAACTGTCTGAATCCACAAGTTAAATGCTCAAGGTCAGAAAGTTGTCTTCATTGAAAAGCTCTCAGACAGCACCAAGTTTTGCAAGGCTGAGGGGGATGTATTAAATGCATTCGAAACTCGCCAATTCTAAACAGTTGCACCAGGACAAGGCATTCTCATTTTCAAGTTGGCTTTTGTTAAGCAAGTATTTTACATTCTAAGCTCTTGATGAATTATTTCAATACAACCCACAGTCAGATGGGAGAACAGCGTTACTGACCAAGCTGCTTTTCTAATTAACACAAAAGCCTGTCATTTCTTACAGTGGGTACTAAAGAGATACCTCATTCATTTGCAGGTAATATTTCCATTCTAATTATAGATAATGAATCATAAATTCAACATAGACTTGGAAAATCAAAGACAGGAAGCTTATTCTCAGATGAAACAAATTATGAATCAAAAGGAAATGAGCATTACTAAAAATCTTATTAGGTAGTAATGCTATTCTAAAAGAAAAAAAGCAAAGCAAAAAAGAAACTTAACTCCATTACAGGGTGGGGTGGGGGTCTCTCTGACCTGGGCTCGGATGTATGGCCTTGTAGAAGGAATTCGTATAGAAAAGCTTCATCTCCCCCAGGAATGGTCCCCAAGGGACTGAGGCAATAGGGACAGTAAAGTAGAAGAGAGAAAGGGTAATAGAGTCTTTATATTTCCTTTTTAACTTTTTGTTATGGACAATTTTAAGCATATAAAAAACTAGAGAGAGACCATAACGAATTGCCATGTAACCAACTTCAATAATTATCAACTCCCGGTCAAGCTTGTTTCAAACAGACCCCTGGTTCACCTCCCGCCCCAACTTATCTGATGCGAATCCCAGACATCATATCATGTCATTCATCAATATTTTTAGTTTAACATGAGAGCAACACATCTTGAAGGGTACTGGCTTTTCAAGTCAACTTCTGGAAAAGCTTTGTTGGTGTGCACTTTAGGAAACCTACCTGGGTATCCTGGGGTCGTGCCACGTGCTGACTCCAGTCTGTGTGTGCAAAAAGTAAACTTGCCCCTGCACTGTGGTTCTTTGTTCTGCACAAGAAATGAGGGGATACAATTAGATAAATCCATTTCCTAGGAGAGTTTGCAACCACTTCTGCTATTATCTGGCATATCCAAGTCACACTCCCCTGTCATTCTGGTTCTTCTCTCCAAGGCTGTCAAATGACCCCCTCACTCGCACCCCACGCCGTCCTTTCCAGAGCGCTACAAATACCCTCCTCTAGCTAACGTGGCATCGTGGTGCTCTTTGGTATTCATTTGCCTAAAATTTTCACGTGATTTCTAAACTGGGAGATGGGAGCACTTGCTGAAAATTCACGACCAGCAAGATTTATCACCATCTTTTTCCAGATGTCTTTACACCGTCAAACCATCGAATGGCACAGCCACACACCCATCAGTGTTTATGGCACGTGCAAGTAACTAAGAAAGGGTTACAAAAATAAAGGTCTCTGAAACAGTGCAGATGACACTGGCCACGGCAGGGTGAATTCTCTCACCATAACCTTCAGGCAGTTCCGGTGACTGGTGGCCGTGTGGTCGGTTCTGAGGTGTCTGTAGCGAACCTCGCACCTCAGGATTTCGAAGTCGCTGCGCCTGAAGTCTTTGATCTTGACTTGGGGACTCCACGAACCTGCAGTTCCCTCCGCCAGCGGCAGCACCGGTACTGTCTGTGTAAGGGGCTGGCTCCTCCATGAAGCAGCTGAGCGGCCTTCCAGGCCCCGAGTCTTCATACACGGTTCTGAGAGGGAGAAGGGCAAGTAGGCATGGCAACGCCAGCCTGCGCTTAGGCTCCCAGGGGATGTGGCACACGCTCACTTTGCTTTCCTTCAACAATTGAGAGTGCTCCAAGGGCTTGGTTTTGTAAAATTCAGCACGTCCCACTCAAAAAGAAAGACAGACTCTTTCAAGAGGAAGAAGCGGCCAAGGGGAGCCATACTTAAAGCTTCACAAGGCCACCCCAGGGTAGAGCAGAATGACTGGAAAAACCAGCCCTGCCCTAAAAGGAGCTCACGAAATGAGGTTTCATTTTTCTTGATTTAAAATCAAATCTGAATACTCCACTTTCCTTGTTATTTTACTCTATAATGGAACTACTGATTATATAAAATACTACAATGCCTTTAAGTAAGTACTTTTTAAACATCAATCTTCAGCCCTGAGCAATTCTGAAGACAATTTACCTTAACAGGCTATCTTCTGTTATAAGCAAATGCTTTTTAAAAAATCTCTTAAACTAAAAATTATAAAATAATCTACATAAGATTGAGAGCCTAGCACAATGAAGCCCCTGGAACCCACTGCCCGGCCACAATGACCAGAGGCTAAAGGGACACAGAACCCGGTGCACACGTGGTGATACGTACCCTTCATTTTCTAAGAGTCCTCTGCAGTCCACCACCGGGCCCCCAGTGCCTATCCTGTCTCGCGTCTGTAAACTGACTAAAACAGAAGAATGGCTTGCGTTAAAATCCACTGGTGTTTTATACAATGGTAATACAGCGAGCCATTGCAAATTTGTAATTTGTGTACAATATCCTAAGAAATAAGAGGCCTATGTAAATACACATATATACTCCTACGCCTTCAAGTATGAAGCATCTTACCCAGTAGCTGCATATACCACCACGTGCCACCTGGAATACTCCTTGTGAATGAGGAGCAGAAAACGGTGCTGTTTCTCATGGTCTCCATAAAAACAACAATGCAACATTCAGTCTCTCTAAGGTACCCTATTTTTTAAGAAGATTTTGACTTAGGCTTCATGAGGACACAGAGAGCACTTTTGGTATCCGCAAAGTCTAGATGAATCTAAATATTTATTATCTATCTCTACTATGAATAAGACATTTATAAAGTTGTTTTCAGGTTTTTTGTTTTTTTCCCCTGGCACGTCCCTCCACAAAGAAAAGAAGAAATCACAAATAGGAAAGCATTAAGTGAGAACTTTCTCATTATGACAGCTTTCAGGATGAATACCCACTGTTCATTTATCTCGGGTTGAGCCTACATAAGACAATACCTAAAAGATTTGGAATCATAAAATTACTCCAGTGTGCTTGCAGAGACACTGTTTTCTTTGGTTCCTTGCAGTGCTTACAGTTGACATTTGAGTTACTCTAAAATACTAATAAAAATGGTTGGATAACAGTTATTTAACAGATAAATCACTTCCAATGGATTGCCTCTAACCAACACTTTGTAACATTACCATATTTTAATTTTTCATTCTAAATACTGTAATCCTCTGTCTCTACAAGTCATATTACATGAATTCTTTATACATCATCTTTGCTTTTTACATATATGATGGGTTTTCCAGAAGAAACTATTTCTCAATTCTTGCACATGTGGCCACCATTCTTATCATCTACCCTTGGATAATACAATGACAAATTCATTGTCCATTAACATGATAATTAAAATTACATTTAAAATTATAACCCTCAATCTTTCTGTACCCGAGTCATTTTAACTCAACTTTAAATGACTGGATGAAGGGAGTTAAATAAAATAATAAAAACCACACAAGACGAAAATTTTTCAGTGCTGAAGAGATGGCCCCCGCATGTGGTTTGTCCTCTGAAGTATGTCAGCACTGTCAGTGCCCATGTGTTTTCTCAGTGATGAAGAGTTGAATGTTAAGTTCTGTAAAAGCATCTCTTTATACAGATGAGAAAGTTCTTACCCACTATTTGGCCACGAACTGCATCAGTATCTGAGGGATTTAGTTTGCATAGATCCAAACGCTGGTCTGCAAACAAACAATTCAAAACTTAACCCAAAGAATGTTAACTAGGGAGGAAGGCAGGAATTCTGTATTCAGCATTAAAAAAAAATGATGCCTCATAAGCTTCTTCGGTTGCATTAAAAGGTAAAAAAAAGCGTTTGGGTCTTACATCCGGTATCTTTTAATCTGCTGATGGCATTGGAGAGCAGCCGCACGCAGCCCAGGAAGCCAGCTCCCTGTTTCTTGTGAATTTTCTTGTGGTTCCACACGCTGATGGTTATAGAATCAGTTTTCCCAACATATCTGGAAAGAACATGCAAACTCGTTTTCAGTTGTATTTCTGAGTTATGATACCTCATTGAGATTTTATCTGATTGACTTAAGAAGCCTTACAAAATAATGTTGGCTCTATATTCCACATGTAACAGGCATTCAATAAATACACATCTGCTCATGTCAAGGGGCTGGGAAAAAGAACTACAACCAGCTATGTAAAGAGCAAATGTAGATAACCACGTGATAACAATAATCTCATAACAGAGATTTACTATATTTTAATAGTTCCATAGGATAATGACATGATTCCTAACTTCCCAGCACTTAAGCTTCATATAGGATAGTAGTTTGCAACAAGGGACTACTTATAAACCCATAGATCCATTCAAAGTACTCGAAAAGATACTAAGTCATTAAACCCCCACTTATTCTTAGTGCAAGTCAACCATAGAGAGAGAGGAACTTTCAAGACAAGAATTGACAACCACATTCCAAGCCACACATAGACCTCAGTGTAACTGAGACTGAGTCTTCAAATACAACTACTAAAACCCCCATCCAATACAGTACAATTTGTGTTAATTAAAAAAAAATAATAATCTTTCAGTTACTTTCATGAAAATTTCCTAGCAGGAATATGAAAACACAGGTGCACATAACAGTAGTTTTCAATGTACAGTCCATGTTTTGAAGGAATATTAAGAAATTGATGGCTTATATACATTCGATCATGAAGAACTGTATTTTCTCTTGCAGAAAGTGTATTTGTACTAAAAAGCAAAAATCTTAAAAGTCAACAGAAATATGGAATCATAATAATGCATTTTTTAGGTGAAAACTCCCAATAGGGTTTTACTGAAAAACAGTAGCATGTAGGTGATGTGAACTATGGCCTGTTTTCTGCCAAAACGGCCAGGAGACTAAAAAGTTTGAGGATCACGGTTACAGAACCAAACCATAAAAATCTATCAAAATGCCAAACACAAGAACTTCCAAGTACGTGAGTTCTGAAATTAGGCAATATATATTCATTTGGTCATCTACTTTTGTTATCAATAAATAGTAATCCCTTTTGTTTTTTCCTTAAATGTTTCTCTTAAACTCTAGACATCTACTTTTCTGCCACTCCCCAAATGGCTTATAGGATGTTCAACTCACAGATCATAGTGCTGGTTCCACTTTGGGTCCAATGTGTTTTTCACAGTGTCGGTTGAGTGGCACTGCCCAGACCCGTCCACGACAATCTTTGCAAAGGGGTCAGGCAGTCCTAGGAGGAGAGAAGATAGCCACACCCAGATGAGACTACAGATCTATCAATGTGACACAGAACACAGTCTTTCAGCCTACAGGGAACATCAAGATCATCTAATTTGGTAAAGAAGATTATACTTGGATATTTCATTCTCTAATTTGAGGATAGCTTCAGTCAGCAAAATAAGTCATGTCTATTTATCTTTCTAAGAGAGACAACTTAGTATGCCTCCATTCTCAGATTTTAAGGATAGAAAAAAAAATAAAACTATAAAAATAGGCTTAAATTCAGATTTCCATTTCTGATGATCACTAAGTGGGGCTAATGGAGGAAAAGGGTATCAGAAATTAATTGCATTTATACTTTCTAAAAAATAATAATGCCCAGAAATCTTGTTTACTGATCTTTGCCTATCTTATTCATCAAGTCTTAATTTGGTAAATCCCTAAATGCTGGAGTGTGAGTCAGACAGGTTTATTAGATTAGGTGGCAAGGTGTAAGGGTTTTAGAGACAGACCTGGGTCTGAGCCCACCCGCTGGAGCTTCTGGCTGTTTGGAGAAAGCCTTAGAGCCTAAGTTTCTTCATCTTAAAGTGTGAACAATACCACTTAAGAGCCGAGCAGCGTTCTTGTGAAGATCTGAAAGTGTGTGAAGAACTTAATGCTGCAGGCAACTACTTTATAGTAGGTGAATTTCTTACATTAAAGAGTGTTTCTTTTCCTTTACAAAAGGATTCTCTATTTTTTTTTGCAATTCCTTTAATTACAGAGCTTTAAAAATGTGATTTAATTTATAAAATTTGATTAGCAACTTTACTCAAACCCAGCTATTTAATAAAAAAAAATCCCATTTGTATTTGAGCTGAGAACACTTCACCCAGCAGAAAGAAATATCCTGTTGTGTGTGTTGGGGGGTGGGCAGAAAAAACAGGATGTGGCTGGAATGGGGCATGAGATAGGCTTGAGGAATGATTTATAAATTCTGTGCCTTTGAGCTAAGGAGTCCCAGTGCTGCAGCAACTGGGAAATAAAGTTTGGCCGACCATGGATTCCCGTTCAATAAAGGGTGGGACTTCTAGGAGAACATACCTAGTATTTTTTTAAATGTTTAAAATTTCAGAAATACATGAATAACATTAATATTTTAAGAGCAAAAATGAGTGTTTACTTACTGAAGAAGTCTTTCTTTGCAAGGTTCTTGGCACATAATACTAAAAACAAATAAAAATTACTAAGGTTAACATTTATGGATAAGATTTCCACATAGCTGGTCGATATTTACAGAAGAAAAAAAAAAGACTCTAAAAATTATCTTTGCCAATGATTTGTCTTTCAAATTTAGTATCACATTAAATAAAAAACCAACCAACTATCTAAAAAGCGTTTTCTCCTCAAATTGGAGATCGACTATAACAAATGCAAAATGCTTTAGTGTAAACTTAGAATCTTAAACATATACAGATGGATTTATCAATACACTTTTTTTTTTTTTTTTTTTTGAGACAGAGTCTCACTCTCTTGCCTGGGCTAGAGTGCCACGGCGTCAGCCTAGCTCACAGCAACCTCAAACTCCTGGGCTCAAGTGATCCTCCTGCCTCAGCCTCCCAAGTAGCTGGGACTACAGGCACGCACCACTGTGCCCAGCTAATTTCTTCTATTTTTAGTTGTTTGGCTAATTTCTTTCTATTTATAGTAGAGACAGGGTCTCGCTCTTGCTCAGGCTGGTCTCGAACTCCTGAGCTCAAGTGATCCTCCCGCCTCGGCCTCCCAGAGTGCTAGGTTTACAGGCGTGAGCCACCATGCCCAGGCTATCAATATACTCTTAAATGGCATAGGATCACATAAAAAACAAGTCAAATAAAGAGACCTTAAGTATTTATACCCATATAGCTACTGCAACAACAACAACAACGAAAGGAACTATGTATTTTTTATATTCTCACAAATAATACAACTTTATAAATGTAAACTCTGTAGAAAGCAAGGGGAGAGTGGTAGAAAATATGGGACCATCCTCAGGGTGTTATGAAAAACAAATGACAAAAATGCATGTTATGAATTTAGCACAGTGTTGCTATATATGAAGAATGCAATTAATGCTATTATTGTTATTTTATTAATAAGGTAGTATCGATTACTGTTAAGAAATTTTGTCACCAAACCTGCTTGCTACACAATGAAAGTTACTATGTCAAGAGAAAATACACTAATGTACTTTCTTCTTTTGCACTGCTTCACAAATTTTGCTAATTTTTAAGAATATAATGTTTTATTAAGAACTTATTTTATAAAACTATGTTCACATAATATATATTGTTCTGCAAACTCACACTTAGTATTTTTTATATAACACTATTATCGAGATACAATGTACCGTACAATTCACCCATTTAAAGTGTACAACTCAGTGGTTTTTATTAATAATATACTCATGGGGTTGGACAACTATCATCACTATCAATTTTAGAACATTTTTGTCATCCCTAAGAGATATATCATACCCATTAGCAGTCACTCCTCATTTAACCTCAAATTTCCCAGTCCTAGGAAACCACTAATCTACTTTCCATCTCTAGGAATTTGCCTATTCTGGACATTTCATATAAATGGAATCATGTAATATGTGGTCTTTTATGACTGGCTTCTTTCCCTTAGCATAATGTTTTCAAGGTTCATCCACAAATGAATCAATACTTATCCCTTTTTATAACTGAGTAATAGTCCATTGTATGGATACACCACATTTTCTTTTTCCATTCATTAGTGGATGAACTTTTGGGTTGTTCCTACTTTGGGGCTATTATGAATAATACTGTACAAGTTGTTATGCAGACATATATTTTATTTATTTCATTATAAAACTATGAGTGAAATTGCTGGGTCATAAGGTAACTGTTTCTTTTAACATTTTGAGGACCCTCCAGGCTGTGTTCCACAGCATTGGTACCATTTTATATTCCCACTAGTAGTGCATGAGGGTTCCAATTTCTCCTCATCCTCATTAATACTCGTTATTTTCTGTGATTTTATACCTCTGCGGTTCTGATTTGCATTTCTCTGATGACTAAAGGCTTTGACCATCTTTTCATGTGCTTATTAGCTATTAGTGTATCTTCTTTGAAGAAATTTCTTTTCCAATCTTTTTCCCACTTTTAAGTTGGGTTGTCTTTTTATCATTGACTTGTGAGAATTCTTTATATATTCTAAATACCCTTATCAGGTATATGATTTGCAAATATTTTCTCCCATTCTGTGGGTTGTCTTTTTACTTTCTTGATAGTGTCCTTTGAAGCACTAAAGTTTTCGATTTTAATGAAGTCCAGTTTATCTGTTTTCTTTGGTGCCATATGTAAGAAGGCTTTGCATAACCCCAAGGTCTTGAAGATTTACTCCTATATTTCCTTCTAAGAATTTTACACTTTTACCTCTTAAAAATACATTTAGGTCTATGCTCTGTTCTGAGTTAATTTTTTTGTGTGTCGTAGGTGGATATCCAGCTGTCCCATCACCATTTGTTGAAAAGACTATTCTTCCCCATTGACCTGTCTTGGCACCCTTGTTGATAACCAATTCACTGTAAATGTGAGAGCCTGTTTATGGTCTCTCAGTTCTATTCCATTGATCCATATGTCTGTCCTCGTGCCTTGACCACACTGTCGTGATTACCATGGATTTGTAGTAAGTTTTGAAATCAGGAAGGATGAGTCTTCCAACTCTGTTCTTTTTCAAGACTTTTTTGGCTATTCTGGATCTGTTGAATTTCCATATGAATTTTAGGATCAGCTTGTCAATTTCTGCAACAAAAGCCAGTTTGGATTTGATAGGGATTATACTGAATCTGTAGGTGAATTTGGGGAACACTGCAATTTTAATAATATTAAAGTGTCTAATCCACAAACATGAGATGTCCTACTTATTTAGGTCTTCTTTAAATTCGGTCAACTTTGTTTTGTACTTTTCAGAGTATAAGTTTTACGCTTCTATTAAATTTATTCCTATTTTATTCTCTGATGCTACTGCAAATAGAATTATTTTCTTAATTTTATTTTCAGATTGTTCACTGATAGTGTATAAAAATACAATTGATTTTTATATACTCATATCTTGCAACATTGCTGAACTGTAATACTTTTTTGTGGATTCCTTTGAATTTTCTCTATATAAGATCATGTCATCTGCAAATATAGTTTTACTTCTTCTTTTCTAATCTGAATGCCTTTTATTTCTTTTTCTTGCCTAATTGCCTAGTATGTTCAGTATAATACTGAATACAAGTGGTGGGAATCCTTGTCTTGTTCCTGATCTTAGAGGGAAAGCATTCAGTCTTTCAACCATTAAGTTGTGGGTTTTTTATAGATGTACTTTATTAGGTTGAGGAAGTTTCCTTCTATTCCTAGTTTAAGTATGAAGTGTTTTATCATGAAGTGGTGTTAGATTTTGTCAAATACGTTTTCTGCATGTATTGAGATGCTCATTTGGTGTTTGTCCTTTCTCTACTGATATGGTGTATCATATTACTTTATTTTTAGATGTTAAACCAACCCTGCATTCTGAGATAAATTCCACTTGATAATGATGCACAATCCTTTTAATATACGGCTATATTTGGTTTTCTAGTATTTTGTTGAGGAATTTTATGACTATATTCATAAGGGATATTGGTCTGTAGCTTTCCTTTTCTTTACAGTCTTTGTCTAGTTTTAGTATCAGAGTAATATGGCCTCATAAAATGTGATGGGAAGTGTTCTCTCCTCTTCCTCTTCTTTTTTTGGGAAGTGTTTGTGAAGAATTGGTATTAATTCTTCTTTAACATTTGGTCAAATTCACCAGTGAAGCCATCTAGGCCCGGGCTTTTCTTTGTGGAAAGTATTTTAAATTACTAATCTAACCTCTTTACTTTTTATAGGTCTATTCAGATTTTTCCATTTCTTCTTCAATCAGCTTTGGTAGTTTGGATACAAGTGGTGGGAATCCTTGTCCTTATCCTAGAAATTTGGTGATTTCACCTGTTATCAATTTGTTGGCATATAGTTGTTCATAGTATTCCCTGATAATGCTTTTTATTTCTGTATAGTCAGTAGTAATATTTCTTCATCAGTGTAATGTAATCTTTATAACCTTGTTTTTAGTGGATACACCATAATTTATTACAGCTCCCGTTGGTGTTTTATTTGTTTCTCTAATTACAAAAGTAATACATATTTGAAAATATGGAAATGTGTAAATAGAAAATGCATGCCCCTAAAACCTCATCATTACTCTTTGTTCAGCATTTACCTGGCTGGTCTCACATGCTTATTTTTCCCATTAAACTTCAGAATCATTTTGACCAAATTTTTAAAGAATGACTTCATAAGTAAATTTGAGGGGAATTTTTACCTCTTTATAATATTGAGTATTCTCATTCTTGAATGTAGTATATTTATCCCTTTATTAAGTTCTTCAATGCCCTCAAGTGAGGTTTTAAAGTATTTCATAAAAGCCTTACACGTTTCTATTTGGGCTTACTCTTAAGTATTTTGGTTTTTGTTACTATTGTGAATGGGATTCCTTTCATTGTGTTTTCTAATTGTTATTTGGATATAGGAGAGCTATTAATTTTCTTACATTAATTTTAATCAACCATTTGAACTCTCCCCATGTGGGCCTACTGTGTTTTCTTTCCTTCAGCTTCCCTTTTCTTTCCCAAAGCTTTGAATATCTCAAGAGCTCTCATATAAAACACAAAGAGTCTAAAACTGAGGTTGAGGTCTTTCAACTTAGAGTAGAAACCTGGTCCTCCCCCGGGATGAGTTACTTCAGGTAACATCGGCAGGACCTATGAACTGCACAAGCAAGACACCTACGTGTTGTCCTTTTGCCTCACGATGTCCCTCAACTGTGTAGACTTCTCAGCATCTCCCTTGTCCAAGCTCCCAACGTCAGCTATGACAAAGCGATCTTTTCAAGACTTAAATCTCCTCATGTGTCTCTGCCTTTGAAAATTCTCCAGGGGCTTCCCACTGCAAAACCCAAGGCCTGTGAGGCTCTGATGCCCACCTCCCTCACCTCCCCAGCCTCAAATAGTAGCCACCAATTCTGGGCTCTAGTGTTCTGAGGTGCTGGTGCTAGACTGCTTCTGAATGGAATAATGTTGGTCACATATCTCAAAAATATTAATCTTCGTTCAATTTACAAGGCTAGCAATGTTTTAACACTGATTTCAGCGGAATGTGGTTACATCATAAAGCGCAAAAGGTCTTAGTAGTGTTAGCACAAAGAAAATGTTGCCTCAGTTTTGTGTAAGGATCATTTAGGGTCATTCTGAATCTAGTTTAGTTAATGGCATATGATTTCTCCTACTAAAATAATTTTGTGATCTTGAAGTGGCGTTCTCTTTCCCTACTCTATGAGATATAATGATAAAAGGCCATTTATTACACAGCATAAAACCCTACTCCGTCTAGATCTACCACTCATTTTTTAAAAATAAGTTTATGCACCAATTATGAGTGAGGTTCTGGGGATGCAACAATGAACAAAAGAGACATTTACTCTTACAGAAAACTGAACATATTTTTCAGTGTAGACCCCTGCATGGTTGCTTCAATTCCATCTCTGAACTACTCCTCTACTGGAGCCAGATCATGTCTCTGACATCCCGTAATTTCCTAATCACACACCACAGTTGTCCTAATGTTGGGGACATGGTTAAAGCAAATTACATAATGTTCACTAAGCATTAGAAAACCTGGACGGGAAGTGTTCTGCTAACATGAGGTATGTTCAGTTAGTAAGACAAGCTTCCTTACCAGGTCCCTGACAAAAACTAAGGTCACAAAAATACTGTTTCTGCTTTCACCCACTCCAGGATGAGCTGTAACAACACAAATCTAGTACATCATTCTATCTTGAGAGATTTTCTAATTTGTATCAATACTTCCACTATTCTTCTATCCTTGCAAGCTAGAAATTTCTGCTGCAATTTTTTTTTTTGAAGACAGGGTCTCGCTCTGTCATCCAGGCTAGAGGGCAGTGCCATGATCATAGCTTACTGCAGCCTCCAACTTCTGGGCTTAAGCGATCCTCCTGCCTCCGCCTCCCAAGTAGCTGGAACTACAGCTGTGGATCACCAGGCCCAGCTGATTTTTTTTTTTTTTTTTTTTTAGAGACGGGTTCTTGCTATGTTGCCTAGGCTGGTCTTGAACTCCTAGCCTCAAGCAATCCTCCCACTTAGGCCTCCTCAAGTGCTGGGATTATAGGTGGGAGCCACTGCGCCCAGTCGGCTGCAATTTTTTTTACTCCTCTCTTCCTCTTATATGTGTCACCACGTCCTATCATTTCCTTCTAAATGTCTCTTGGATTTGTCTCTTCCCCTATTTTTATCCCACTCTCCTATTCTTGGCTTCACCTACACGCAACAGCACCCTCCCTTACTGAAGCCTCCCCAGCCCACAAGACACTTAGCACCAGATCAAGCTTTTGAAATGCCATTTTCATGTTCTTAGGCCCAAAACACTTTAATGGCTCTGCATTATATTAATATTTTACTGCAAATCTAAATTTCTCCCTGGGCTTTAAGGTTTCCCATTCACCAATATCACTTTTATTTCCCACTATTCCTCAAAGTATAGCTTGGTCCATTACCCCCTCCCAGCCACCCCAACTCTGACTTCCTCCAGGAGTTTATTCTCGCCGTGCAGCCCATTTGACCATCCCTCTCTGCCCACTGGGCTCTGTCTTCAAGATCTAGGCCAGGCACTTTCTCAGTGAAGCCTCATTCAGGCCGGTGTTTCCTATACGTCACTCTGTGATGACATTTTCGCTAGTGCCAAAATGAAAAAAATAAGGACAACATAGTGGGGTTTTCATGAAACTGAACTAATTAATTTTAAATGGCTGTTCCTTGTTCTGATATTGTCTTTCCTGCTTTTTTCATGTTAAAATGCCCTTTCTTTAGTGAAAGGAGGTAACAAAAAATGGTGATAGTCTTACCAGTCACTTGGCAGAATAAAAACTGGGTAATATTATGTTGATGCCCACATTTACGTAAATGTTTTAACTGATCTGGGAATTACTACTGTAACCATCAACACTGTGTCCCCTGTTTTTAATCCTATCTACTTTAAGAACCAGATATTTCAGTACTCGGTTACTTTCCGTAAGAGTGGCTCTGTCCCCCCAGCTAAGTTAAGGCCCCCTGAAGGAGGAACTCCATCTCCATCCCTTTAGACATGGGCTAAATGTAGCACTGGCCACACAACAGGCACGCAACACAGACCTTGTGAAGAACAAGAAACAAAAAGTAGGCCAAAGAGAGTTACAGTGACAAAAACATAGAAAATTAAAGCCATCATTTCAATAGTTTAAAAAGTATAAGTAAAATTTTTATCTATTAGAAAATATAAAATGTGGTATATGTATACCATGGAGTACTATTCAGCTTTAAGAAACAATGGTGATATAGCACCTCTTGTATACTCCTGGATAGGGTTGGAACGCATTCTACTAAGCGAAGTATCCCAAGAATGGAAAAACAAGCACCACATGTACTCACCATCAAATTGGTAGTAACTGAACAACACATAAGTGTACATAT
>RJWJ010038394.1:0-15013 GCA_004363605.1 Indri indri
AAAAAACAACAACACAGAACACACACAAACATGTCAACAGTCCCCGGGCTGCATATCGCCACTTCACAGCCATACCTCTTTAAAGAACTGTTGCCACATGCTGTTGCTCCTTTCTGGCCCATGTTTCCTCCTCAGCCCAATCTGGTACCTGTCCTAAAAATGCCACTGAAGTTCATCTTGATAAGGTTACTAATGACTGTCATGTTGCTAAATCCTGTGGATATTTATGATATTTTTCAGTTCTTATGTAATCTTAAAAAGCAAGGAATTAAAAATCCTGCTTCCTGAATATCTTTAAGAAAGGACATATGACATTCATCTCATGCACACACATCTGTTTCAGGAGCCACGTGTTTTCAAAATTAAAAAATCCCACAGCTAATTATGGTATTAATAATTACAGAGAAGTTATCAGAAAAAGTATCAGAGTTACAAAGTATACCAGTGAACTTTCTTTGAATGATATTTTAAGGCATCCATTTTAATCCCGGGCCTTTAAAAAAAAAAAAATCTGTTTTGCTTTAATTGGATTTATGTTATCATTTTCATCTTTAATACTCAGCATGGATTCTTTTCTTGGTTAAGTTTTTCTAATTGTTCCCACCAAAGTCTTATACTTAGTCCTTCTTTTCTTCATTTCACTCGTCAAGCTTGGCTCTTTCATCTTGAACTTCTTTTGGTTTGTTCTTAGCATTCATCTGAATCATTAATTATTAACTGAAATTTTGCAAATTGCCCCAATAATGTTTTCTTTTCCTTTCCTGCTCCAGGATCCTACTCAGGAGCATGTGTCGTATTTTGTTTCTATAGCTCTTTAGTCTCCTTCCGTCTGACACGATCCTTTAGTCTTTGTTTATTTCATGTCATTACAATTTTAAAGAGTACAGAGCTTATATTTTGTAGGGTGAGGCTCACCTTAGGTCTGTCTGGTGCTTCCTCATTAAATCTCTATAGCTTCCGTCGATGATTCCTAACTGTACCAGATACCTCTATTGTGGGTGCCGTGTGATTGTCATTTGTATTGTTCCTTTTACATTAGGGACAAATATTTTCTATAAAAGATCAGATAATAAAAATTTGAGGCTTTGTAGGCCACATACAGTCCCTGTATTTTGTTTGTTGGTTTTGCTTTCAATAACCCTTTAAAAATGTAGAAACCATTCTTTTTGTGTTGATCATGAGCTATACAAAATCAGGCCATACACCTTAATTGGAATTCTATTTTGAGGACGCACTTTCTCTTATCCTGCATTTATGTATGTATGTATTTATATCATTATGGACTCACAGATATCTATTTTATTCAATGAGTTGAAATGGGATACTACTACTATTTATAGTTTAAGTGCTCAAATAATCCCAGATTTGGCCAGTGGGATCCCTTGAAGCTGGCTTCTGTGTCCTTTTTACCTATTTCTATCACCGTTGGAGCACTTCCTTACCTTCTCACACCATATAGTGTTCTGGGCTCATTTTCTACTTTTCCTGCACCAGCCCCAGAATCAGTCATTTCTCCAAGAAATCCTTAGTACTGAGAGATGAAGATTTGTGTGCTCTTTGCATTCATTGCTGGGGTGGGGGTGGTGTCATTGTTTCTAGGCCTTCTCAATGTTCAAAGCTAGCTAAAATATATATATGACCATAATGCACACTTATATTTTTTAAATATGTGTCATTGTACATATTTAGGAAAAAACCCTCATAAATTTATATTGATACTTCTATTATAATTTTAATACCTCAGGATTCTTTTTAGTCTTCCCTTTTTCCATGTTTGTAAATCCCTTCTTGGAGAGAAACCGTGTTCCTATTATTGTCAACATATTTACTGATTTGCTCAGTTAGCTTATTTCCGTAGTGCAACAAACTCCCATCTACTCTGGCTGCCTCCTCCAGACTCCCCTCCATCTACCTTGCTATTGCCACTGTGCTTCCTGGGCCCCTCCTTGGCTCAGTGCTCTCTTTTCCCTCATTGCCCCCTTTCCTCAAACTGATGTATTAACACGGGGAGGGAAGGTTAAAACATGGGTTAAGGAAAGCAAAGGGCTAGAAGTCATCTTGGGGACTTTGCCTTCCCTTAACTCCTTACACTTCACTATTTACAACCAGCTAGTCAGCCCGGCCTGTGATCCTGATTCCTTGGCATCCCTCAGATCTGTCCACCTCTCTGCGGCCGTATAGCCACCCCCATAATCCAGGCCACCACCATCTCTCACCTGAACCACTGAAGTAGCTTTCTAAGTGGTACTCCAAAGGGCAGTGTTATGCCCCACCAACTCCATCATCTACACAAAGTGACCTTCATAAAATTGTATCTCCTTATCTGCTTAAACTTTTCAAAGCTTTCCATTTTTTTAAGGATCGATAATACTTTACTCAACGTACTAGGTAGAAATTGAGAATTGATGAGTGCTTTCAGTTTTAGGGTAATGTTTAGTATTTAAAGCAGATAGTACATTTTGCTTAGTAAATTAGTTATGTTAGTTTATTTTATTAATGATGCCTTATAAAGTGTAAACTCCTTGAAATCTGGGGCTGTGTTTTGTTCATCTCTCTCTCAGTTTGATACCATGTCTCTTGATTGAGAGTTAGGACTTTTCTTGCAAAGATTAAGAGGGAGCCTCCTGTCCCACATGTGAGTAGAGGGCAAAGGTTAACATCAAGCCCCTTTCTTTACTTGGACACAAAGAAAAATAGGCCACAAAGGTCCTGCTAATATAAAAGGGGGTGGCATAATGTAAAAGGGGGGCAGAATGTAGCATGAGGTCATTGTTTGGAGATACTAAAAGTTATTCTATCATAATCTTAAGAAAATTGCATCTGTACTGTAAACAGATTTACATGAGGATTTATTAGAGAATGAGGTTATAGAAACTGAGAATATGCATCTGGAAGATGCTTCACACACATTCCTGGGGAGGAATGACGATTGCTTCCTAACTGGGCTGGCTTACGGAGCCAAACTTCCTTCTCAATGTCTTTTCCCATATTCGCCTCTCAGGAATATGTCCTGGACCCACTTGGTGATAAAGATCAAAATTCTTAACATGACCTTCGAGATCATGCATTATTTGGCTCGTGCTTACCTCTTTTGTTTCATCTCCTAATACTCATTCCCTCACTCACTGTGTCTCAATCAAACTTATATTCAGACATTTTCTAAAATTTTTCTGCCTCAGGACCTTTCCCCCAGCTGCTCCCTGTGCCTGGATGCTCTCTGCTGGCTTTTCACATGGCCGACTCCTCATCTTTCAGGTCTCAGCTTAAGTGTCACCTCCTCAGTTAGGATGTCCCTGGCTCTGCTCTCCCCTCTGTTGAATACACCTGTATTTATTTAACTTATGCACAGTTTTTCCCATTAGAGTGTCAGTTCCAGGAAGATAGGAGCCGTGCTTGTTCCTTTTCTGAGCACATGGTAGGTGCTTGATAGATAATCTGCTGACCAAATGAATGAGTGGGTAGAGGGTAGCGTTGCTCAGTGCTGAGGCAGCAACCTGCTCCTTGTTCCAATTGTAACCATCTGCATTTACTGCCTCTGTCACTGATTATCTGACCCATTTCTCCTACTGATCTCTTGGCCCCATAGATTCCTCTACACTGGCGTGGTCTCCAGACCAGCAGCATCAACATTACTTGGGCATTTGTTAGAAATGTAGTTTTTTAGGCCCTAACCCAGACCTACTGAATCAGAATCTCTGGGGGTGGAGAGGGGAGGGTGGGGAGAGAGGCCCAGTAATCTGCATTTCAACAAGCTTCCAGGTACTGAAGTTTGAGAACTGCTGCCTTAGACCTTGGAGCTCTTAGAAAATACTGGCATGGCTTGGAGCGAAAGATGACTAACTTCCCCTTACTACTTGGGAGGGCCATGTTGGTAGCTATTGGTAGTTGGAGGGAGTGGACCTGACTTGGGGAATGCATTGAATAGATAAAAGTGATTCCTGGAATTATTGGGATTATAGGGAATCTCTGTAGGAACCATAGTGGGAACCAGAGAAACCTGTAGAGTTAGGTTGAGTTAAAATGGTTCCTATGACGGAGATAACTGGAGTAATCATAGTTATTAACATGCTGACATGAAAAGATGTCAAAAGTGAGGCATGCAGGATAGTGGCTCTTGTTGGGGTTGGAGGAGAGCTTTTCAAGCAGCATCCACTGCTTCCTCTTCTCTGTCCATCCACCTCCTCCTCCTATTCTGATACGTCTTAAGATCTCTCAGGGGTCAGATGAGAGTATGTGTAGTTTGAAAAAACTCCCAGTAATTTTATATGACATCAAAAAATCATTTGAAAGGCCAAAAAGAAAACGTCTCTTAAACCTTTTCTTCCTTGGTGATTCTGCTCATGTTTTTAATAGATATGCAGCCTTCAGTTTTGAATGAGTCTATTTCTTGGAAACTGCTTGTATTAGACAGGCTGTAAGAAAACCCAAATTCTAGAGGTAACACTAAATGTTCATTTCGAAGTGAATTTTGAACTAGAACTGTTCTTTCCAGTTTTAACATATAGTCTCATTCTATTTTAATAAGTATAATATTTCAAAATCAAATCACTGAAGGTAAGACTTGATATTTGATTTTTTTATTCCAAAACTATAAGCACTAATGTACTCTTAAGGCTCTGTGCATCTTCTTAGTTGCTCTGAAGCTCTCAACTGAGTTTGAAATTCAGAAGCAAGTTAAAGATTGTTTTCTTCATGAGCTTTTCAAAATGGAAAGTCTGTTAGGCTTTTGAGTGGCATTCTGAAGAAGAGACATTCTAGTTGCCCTCATATTGCTTTGAATTCTACTGAGGAGTGGTCTGGGCAAATCTTTCATCAAGAAATTTCCCCCTTCATAATTAGGCAGGGATTTTATATCAACAGAAAGTCAGTTTTGCTGTGCCAGTTCCTCTAAGAATTGTTATAGTGCTAATGAGACATTGTTTTGCTGTGTTGAAGTCAATATTGGGAGAATCCTAGTTTACCTGAAAAATTCTGATTGTAGTATGATCTTTAGGGACATCATTTAAAATGCTTTTTTAAAAAAAATACTTGGATTAGGAAAATAATTAAACAATTCTGTTTTTATTTCATAAATAGCAATTTTCTTAGATTCATTACAAATAGGTTTTTAAAACTTTCATAATTCTTTAATCAGAACCAGCTTTTTAAAACAGTGAATTTATTTTTCATATTCCTACTTTCAGTTATTATTGCTTCTTTTCTGCTGAAACTTAAACAATTTGGATTTTAGATTCAAAGAACCCTACTTTTATATTTCCTAAACCATGATGTCTACTTTACCCATCTGTAATTCCCTTGGGAGAAAGAAGAGAGGCTGAAATATTATTTGAAAGGCACCCAAAGTAGAGTTTAATTATTTGATGGAATTTCATTCTGATACACCTATCTCTATTTTTTTTTGAGACAGACGCTCTGTTGCCCGGGCTAGAGTGCCGTGGCATCAGCCTAACTCCTGGCTCAAGCAATCTTTCTGCCTCAGCCTCCCGAGTAGCTGGGACTACAGGCATGTGCCACCATGCCCGGCTAATTTTTTCTATATATTTTTAGTTGTCCGATTAATTTCTTTCTATTTTTAGTAGAGACGGGGTCTCGCTCTTGCTCAGGCTGGTCTTGAACTCCTGAGCTCAAACAATCCACCCGCCTCGGCCTCCCAGAGTGCTAGGATTACAGGCGTGAGCCATCGCTCCTGGCCTGATACACCTATCTCTAAATGAATATAAATTCCTGGTATATGATTGGAATGAAATCAGCGATTATTAAGACAGAATTTTTTAAGTGTCTCATGTGGTAGTTCCACAAGAAAAGGGGTACTTTTTATTTTTAGGGAAAAGTATGTAGTTCTTTGCAAATTCTAATTTTTTGGGTACATTTTGTATACTCATTTATGTCAGAAGTGGCAGTAAATATATGCATTGTTAATAAAGCAAACTTTCTTGTAAATGTTTATTTCATTATAATTTTTAAAATGTCTTATGTAGTCATTGGAATGTAACTTTAAAAAATTACTGTAAAAATAATATACATTTATGTGAAAGATTTCAACAGCAGACATAAAAGGTTGAAGACTCTACATGGCCCCTTTTCTACTGTCTGCCTCTCAGTCCCACTCTCAAGAGGAAGCATCTGGAGAACGTCCTTCTAGTTTTTCACTGATGCCAGTTATATTTACTCTCTCTTGTCTAGCTGTAATAAAGTCACATTAGCATTTTCATAAAGATTAGAAATAAGGTTTAGCATTATGTAAAATAATTTAAAGAATTTCGTTTTGAAGAAAGATTGAATTTTATACCAGTCAACACACATTTTCCTTATTTTATCAATAGGAATAACTTTTAAAGGAAGTCCATTCTTGGAGACAGGAAAAATGTCTAATTTTTTTCCTAAGACTTTCACAAAAATGAAAATATTTTTGAAAGTCTCTTAACTTTTTTATATCTCCCTCCCTCCACTCCACTTGACTTCACATTTCTAACAATTCTTCTTATATTTGATCTTTTCGTTATTAATCAAGGCTGTAAATCTGTTTAAAATGTAAATCAGGGAGAAGGAGTTTAAATGCCATTAATTATAATGAGTTTTTAAACATGAAACTATTCTTAGCTTACGTTTATTTCTGTCTTTGAAGTCTCTCACATACTCATGGAATGTCACCACCTCTTTCTTAACTTTTGAGGGCTTCACTTTGCTTATGGGATAAAATTTAAAGTTCCTAGCTTTGTCGACCAGCTCTGGCTCCAGCCTGCTTTTCTAGATGGATCATCAGGTTTTCTTCTTTCCTACTGCATGCCTCCTTTCCTGCACCCAATGTATGTTCTAATTGCTTCAGACAAATTGCCCTTCCTAGGGCATGCTTTGTATCTTCATGTCCCCATGTGAGTGCTTGTTCTGTTCTTTCAGGCTAGAATTTTCATTTCTCACTTTCCCACCTATTTCCCACCTACCCTTCAAAAACTCGCTCAACATTATCTTCTTTATGTAGCTTTTGTTCACTTGCTTTTCCTTTCTTTCTGGGCATAATTAATTGAGCTCACTTCTATTACAATACTTATTACATTCTGTTAGTTTATTATAAGTTTCATGTGTAATAGTCTATAAGCAATTTAGGAATACGTATGGGGTCTGACTATATTGGTTTAAATTTCTGATCTGCCACTGACAACATTCAAGTGGGACTATACACCTTTGTGTAAGTTACTTAGACACTGTATGCCTTAGTTGTATCATCTATAAAAGGGTAATAATACTACCTTTTAAAATATGTTGTCAGGAGAATTAAATGAGATAATATTCAGATACTCTCAGTGTTCTTCACATTGTGAGCAATAAAATGTTTGATATTTTAATGACTTTTTTCAGCACTTAGTTCATTATTTACACAAAGGTGTTTAATAATGTGTTTTATTACGTAAAGGGAAGTTTTTCTATAGAGACTTATGAATTAATTAACTTATCAATTTAATGATTATAATAGTTTCTAATGTTTTAAAACAACTTCAGTTTTTATTGCCAGCTGGATTATTACTTTGTTTTTAAAGTTGTTGAAAATTTCCAACTTTCTTGTGCCAAAATAAGTAATAAAGGAGCAAGGTAAGCACCTTCTATTCCATTGCACAGAAGCATGTGTTGCTTTTCAGAGGAATGGTCCATGCACCTAGAGTTGTCTGACAGATCTGTTCTCCTGTCTCTGTAGGCCTTGTGTAGAATCACTCGCCATTCTCCTACCGCCTTCCAGAATGTTATCGAGAAGGTGGGACTGAACTCAGTAATAAACTCCCTGGCCTCTGCCATCTGCAAAGTTCAGCAGTACATGTTGACCTTATTCACAGCCATGTTGTCCTGTGGGATCCATCTTCAAAGACTAATCCAAGAAAAGGTTTGACTGAGATTTCACCTGTTACTCTACTTTAAAGTTTGTTGTTTTCTCCTACAATTTCAGTGGTTCAACAAGTAATGACATCTCTGTATAATTTATTTTTTATTCCGGGGGGGTCTTTTTGAAGTTTGCCAAACCTCTGTACCACAGGGCATTCATCTGAAGATGTTATAAGAGTCTTTTAGTGATTAAAATAGAAATCCAGTAAATGGCCTCTGCCTGCTTATCTCATTTTAGTAATAAAAAATTGGATAATTTAGGAGTCCTTTCGATATGCTGGTATTTCTTATGCCTCATCAGCCCCATCTCTTTTTCTCATATCCTTTGCCTTCCTTAGAGGGGACCCTTTATATTTTCTGCTTACTCTGACCTGTTTTTATTCCTTTAGGGCCCCCGCTCTCTGTTTTTAGCTTAGTCCCCTTCTAGTCCTTTAATATGCCTTTATTTTACCTACAATAGAGTGTGTAGGTATTAAATTCATAACATAGAACCGAATAGCTATAAAGGAGTCTCTGTAGTGGCCTTTCTCAAAGTGTCTTCTCTAGCCCCTTGCTATAAAGAATGATCTCTGGACCAGCAGCACTGGCATCATTTGGGAGTATGTTGGGCGGGTGTGTTGGAAATGCAGATTCTCAGGCCCCTCTGCAGACCTGCTGAATCAGAATCGACATTTTACTGAGATCTCTAACTGATTCGTTTGAATTGTGTGATTTGAGAAGCCCTGCTTGAGAATATTAGTATTTGGTGAAGTGTTAACAGGTGAAAAAAGTAGACCATGGCTATATACAAATTTGGAAAGCAATGAATCAAAGTTAGATATTTTCAATTGTATGACTTTTCCCAGTTTTTAATATGCTAATGTGTATCCTGAATCTTCCTAGTGTGCGCAGCGTTCTTTAAACTTATTCTTTAAAATGTGGCGTGCAGCATTTTTTTTTTTTTTTTTTAAGACAGAGTCTCACTCTGTTGCCCGGACTAGAGTGCCGTGGCGTCAGCCTAGCTCACAGCAACCTCAAACGACCTGGGCTCAAGTGATCCTCCTGCCTCAGCCTCCCGAGTAGCTGGGACTACAGGCATGTGCCGCCATGCCTGGTTAATTTTTTATATATATATTTTTAGTTGTCCAGCTAATTTCTTTCTATTGTTTTAGTAGAGACGGGGTCTCGCTCTTGCTCAGGCTGGTCTCGAACTCCTGAGCTCAAATGATCCGCCCGCCTCGGTCTCCCAGAGTGCTTGGGATTACAGGCATGAGCCACCACGCCCAGCTTGCAGCATTCTTTAGAGCAATCATCCTTTTTCTCCTAGGGATAGAGGGATACACCTTTCAAATCAGAGTTTTGCAAAACAGTGAAAGTAACGTTGCTCAGATGTGTAGAATGGAACCATTTAAATACACTGTTTACCATGGTTCTTCTGTTAATACGACATGTTAAATTTCATTTTTATAACTAAAAATTTCAATAATTGTTATGAATCATTACCAGATTTACATGGTAAACTTGATGTGTAAAAGTTCAAATAGAGAACAAACCACTTCTTGCCTTTACTGTAATGATTCTGATTTTGCTTCTGCTAAGAAATTTGTCTCAGAGAAATATTTTTTCAACCATCTGTGTGTCTAGTTTTTGCTATTAAATTTTCCAAGTCATTAAATGTTCTTACCATTGTATTAGAACAAGTAACACTTGAGTAGTTATATTTAGTAAGTGGTGGTAAGAGACGGTGAAAGTTTTAGAAGAGTTTTTTTCCCCCACCCTTATCACAGGCATGGGTTGATTAAGCTTCAAATATGATATTTCACAAAGGCAGTAAAGTAGGATGCATTCATTAATATGATTTTTAATTGTTTTATAATATATAACTGCTATTCCATATATCTTAAAGATAAGAATTAATGAACAATTAAATGTGTAGAATGATAATCTTTTGCTTTTGATTAGTATTAGTACTTTTTATTTTTTTAAATATGTGTATTTTTAGAGACATGGTCTCACTCTGTAGTCCAGGCTGGAGTGCAGTGATGTGATCATAGCCCATTGTAACCTCAAACTCCTGGGCTCGATCTATCCTCCTGCCTCAGCCTCCCGCGTAGTTAGCACTGCAGGTGTGCACTACCATGCGCAGCTAATTTTTAAAAAAATTTTTTGTAGAGATGAGGTCTCACCACGTTGCCCAGGCTGGTCTCAAACTCCTGGCCCCAAGCACTCCTCCCACCTTGGCCTCCCAAAGTGCTGGGATTACAGGCGTGAGCCACCATACCCAGCCCATCTTAACCATTTTTAAGTGAACAGTTAAGTGTATTCACGTTATTGTAAAACAGATTTCTAGAACTTTTTCATCTTTCAAAACTGAAACTCTATACCCATGAAACATTTTCGGTGATGTTGAGAAATAAGGCTCTGGATTTTATTTGCATCTGTTTTAGCAGGAACCTTCCACCCTGACACTGAATTGGCAGAGGGAAAGAGGGGGCTGCCTTGTTACTGCCAGGTTGGGGTAGAAGCACAGGCCCCCAGTGGACTTCTTTTGACACTTCAGGGGTTAGAAGAGCCCCTTATTACTGCTGGACAAGAGTGGGAGGTCAGGCTTTGCACAAGGCCTCCTCTGATGCCATCCTGGCTAGCAGGGTAGGGGCAAGGGCTCCTCATTATTGTTGCCACTGACACTGGCGGGGTGGGAATGGGTGCTGGTGGAAGGTAGTGACGGTGCTGTCTTCCCACTCTGCCTTTTCTGATTCTCACGGCAGGGTTGGCGGCGGGGTGTGGCGGGTATCTTGTTACTGCTATACCATATATGGATGGAGGCCTAGGCTCCTCATGTGGTCTTTACTGACACAGCATCTGGGAGGGGGCCTTGCTATTGTTGGGTTGCGATCACAGCCCCAGATCCCTACTTGGTCTTTTCTGACACCATTCTGGCAGAGGATAATGTTGGGGCACCTTGTTATGATCACATGTGGTTCAAAGTCTAGGCTCCCTACTTGCCCTTCATCGATGGAGCTTAGGATGTGGTTTTTCTATGGCGTTTGGCTGAAGTGGAGTAGCTGTTGTCTCAAAGTTTTCTCGCTCACTAGGGTGCCCCTTTCTTGGTCCTTTGGCTTGAGAGAGCTGGTTTTTCTTGTGTATTCGTGTGTGTGTACCTATTGGTGTTTCCAGGCTCCTCCATTCTCCAGCGCTCAATCTGGGAAGCAGGAGGCAAAAGACAACCCAGCAAATGCATTGCTGTGCCCACGCTCAGGTCTTGAGGTCCCTGGCTGGTCTGCCGCCTTCTCTCCAACTGGTAGTCTTTGTATGCTTGTTTTATGTATAATGTCCAGGGCTTTTAGTTTAGTGGTAGGAATAAAAACAAGAACATCTTCTCTCTCTTGTCACCTGGGTTTTTAAATATATCTGTTATACCTCAATAATGTACAATGAATTTTCATTTAAAATACAAGGTTCTATTTTTTACTAATTAAAAAAATTTGCCACTTATTCCACATTTACTTGGAGCCAGATGCTAGTGATTTATAACTCTTAGTCTTTCGCAGATGAAAGACTTAGTGTATTTAATAATTTTGTCAAATTCATGGAGGGAGGATAGAAGCGCTGGATGTAAGTGCCCATGCCCTAACAGGAGGCACGGACAATAAACATGGAAACACAGTAATTCTGGGTAGTGTTAGTGCTCTGAAGAACATAAAAGATGGTGCGTGATAGAGTGACTGCGGGGGTCTGTGTGCAGGTGAAGTGCAAGCAGACACCGTTAGCCTGGGGCGGGCAGGCGAGTCAGGGAGGGCCCTCTGAGAAGGTGCATTCCAGCCCTGAACGGTAAGGAGGAGCTGGCTGTGTGACGATCTGGGGGCAGAACTGTGTGGTTCAGCTTCCCTGAAGTGTGAGAGATCTTGGGGAGATCTGGGGAGAGAAAGAAGGCCAGCTGAGCTGGAGCGTAGTAACCAGGGAGGAAGGAACGTGGGAGGAGGCTGGGAAGTTGGAAGAATACCCTGGTCACATAGGCTTGTGGTATTGGCCTTCCTAAGGGTTTTTTTTTTAATTTATTTTTTTTGGCACAGTGGCCATTGTTTTATTTTTACTTAAAGTAGAGAAAAATGCATTTATTTGTCAACACACGTGTGTTTGAAGCGCAGGTTTACCGACCTTATTATTGCTAAGTTGAGGTTGGTAGTTGAGCATGAGTAGACGAGGAAGGGACCCAGGAGCAAATACAAAGTGTGCTGCTTCCTGTTGGACAGGGAGAAAGAGCTGCACATGGTGGTCTTTTTGGGGGACCAATGCCTGTATGTTACGGTCTTTTATTTAAATTGAAATTCAGTCTCCAGAAGATGTCCATTCTCATCCCTTCAAACAAATTGCTGACTCCAAAGAAGAAAACAAAATTAGCTGTAATCTCACTACCCAGCAATAATTATTGTTAACATGTTGGTTTATCTCTTTTTAGTTTTTTGTCTGTGTCTATGTACTTTATGCACACATTGACAGAGTTAAGATAAAATCGTGTTGATTTATCTTGCTATTTTCATGAGTATGTTACTATATCATTAAATATTCCTCAAGAATATTTTTTAGATTCTATATGATTTATTTTGTGAAGCTCCAATAATTTAACTCTTCCTCCAATATCAAACTGTTTGCCTTCCATATTTTGGTTCCTATTCACCCTGATGCAGTGAACGTCTTGTTACGTACCCCCTTGTGTTCACCTGTGATAGATTACCTCAAGTGTTATACACATTTACAAGGCTCTGCATTAACATAGCTTGATTGTTTTCTACAAAGGTAGATGATGTGAGTACTATTTACTTACAATTTAGCCATCAGTCATTTAAGCCATATGCTATATTTCTCTTGTAATAAAATCTAGAGTTTAGGATTATTTAGTTAGCAGAATACTTTATGCTTTCATAGTTATTTGTTGTTAGTAATTAATCTCTGATTCTACTTTTGAAATATCTAACTGTAGCCAGGTTTTCATCTTAAATTACCTTAACTATGGTGTAGTCTATTCCCTTCTGGATCATATTCATTTTCTTGAGTGGATATTTATGTATCGAAGGAATTTGTTCGGTTCGCACTATTACCTACTTGGGTATCAGTGTCCTTAGACAATGATCATCCAGCAGCCATTTGCATTACTGGTGCTTGATTTATTTTGTGTCATCATCTTTAAAATGATTTGCTTGCCCATAGATGCACTAAATGGCAGAAGATTCCTTTATCTAAAACAAGTGTTAGTTCCATACGCTGTAATGTAAAAAGTGAGCGATCACAGCTGTGGTGAGAAGGGGACTCTTTTTTTTTTTTTTTCCAGAGACAGGGTCTTGCTTCTTTTGCTCAGATCGAAGTGCAGTGGTATGATCATAGTTCACTGCAGCCTCGAACTCCTGGGTTCTAGTGATCCTTCCACCTCAGCCTCTCAAGTAGTTGGGACTACAGGCGTGCACCACCACACCTGGCTAAGTTTTAAATTTTTTTGTAGAGATGGGGTCTTGCTTTGTTGCCAAAGCTGGTCTTGAACTCCTGGCCTTAAGCAATCCTCTCACCTTGACCTCCCAAAGCTGTGGGATTACAGACGTGAGCCAGTGTGCCTCGCCTAAGAGAGGACTCTCTTGATTTACAAATTAAAGTGACAAACCATTTTTCCATTTTTTCCCCCCAAACACTTAACAGAAAACTTTTGAACCATTGGTAGATAGTACTTGCTATGTGATTCCTTAATCACTGCTAGATGTAGAGAATGGATTACCTTTTTACAATTCAGATGTTGGAATCACTGAACGTGAAGCTTCTTTAGGTGTGAATTTATTTACTAGTCCTTGCACTGTAAACTTTTTTTTTTTTTTTTTTTTTTTAGTTTGTAGCTATTTTTTTCTGGTTCTTCCAGGCTGTTAATATATTCTGCTAATGTTTGATCATCAAGATACAGGATGGAGGAGTTTGTGAGTTCATGGATGTGCTGTTTATTGGGGAGAAAGATACTGGATGTGGTCATTATAATTTTCCATAATTATAATATCTAAAAACTTAATGTAGCCAATGCTAATTTAATTTTATTTTTGTCAGATTGTATTTATAACTTTAATGAATTTTAGGATTTACATGTATAATATAGAAAATTCGGAATATGTGAAATACAGAACACAGAAAACTAAAATGCTTACCTCCCTGAGGTAATCTCTGTAAAAATTTTAATACATATCCTTTCAAGTTTGTATTTGCTGTGCATATACGTACACACACACACACACATTCACGTATTTCCCCCTTCCCTGCAGTCATGAACACGTGCTGTTAGAGTCTGTTTATAGAAATTGGATCAACTGTATGTTTGGTAACCCATATTTTTCCTGTTCAATGACATGTTAGTAGTGTGTGTCTGAGTCAGTTAATAAAACTCTTCGATATCATTTTAAAAGGTGACATGACATCCTGTCATGTGAAGGTATCACAGTTTATTTCAACAGTTCCTTATTGCACATTTAAGAATTTCCATTGTTTTGCCAGGGAGAACATTCTTATGGCTAAATTCTTTTGTATGGACATCCTTAATAATTCCCTTAGGATAAACTTGTAAGTAAAATTGCTAGGTTAATCTCATTTTAAAAAGTACTTTTTGCGGGGGGAGGGGCAAGGGCAACATAAGTAACCTAAACATTTGTACCCACATAATATGCTGAAATTAAAAAAAAAAAGTACTTTTCCTCTTTTAGCTTATATATAACACTGTAGTTTTATATATGTTTGCAAATAGCTACAGTGCCAGTAAAAAGTGTGATAAATTTGAATCCTAACTTTCACATATGCCAAAAATATTTTGATTCAGAGTTTTGTTAAGTGCATGATTACAGTCTCTTCATATCTTTCGATTTGCTTTTCTAGCTTTCAGATTTTCAGCCAAGATACTTAGAGGTCACATGGTAAATTATGGTTTTCATTTTTCACAGCCTCCATCTTTTTAAATTCAGTGAACCACTGTAAGTTATTTTGAGGTTGTTGAAAGTTATGGCTCTGTTCTAAATATGGCCTCAGAAATCATGCCAATTGCAAAATCTGCTTTGCCTTCTGACATCAGGGTATCTAGTAGAACATGACTCTTTCTGGAGTTTAGAAAATCTAAACAGGACAAGAACAGAACCTGAAAAAT
>RJWJ010038395.1:0-15018 GCA_004363605.1 Indri indri
TGGTTAGGTACTGTAATGGATTAAGGATATAGTTAAATTATTGCTAGTGGGATATTTCAATTGTGGTATAATTGGAAGACTTTAACCACTTGATATAACTGTTTAAAGTCCCATTATTATATTATAAGCATTATTATAATGCACTCAATACCCCACTGTTCCTTTCTCAGGCTAACAGATATTTAGAGAGTTATTTTTCTTTAGTTAAAGATTTTTGTATTGTTTTCATTTTTATTTAAGCAAAGTTCTTATGAATTATGTTATGATGTAACAGTACCTTTTATATATCTATAGCAAAAGTATCATCTTTGAAATGAGTACATTCTTCCAGAATGTACTTTGAATCTAATTTTTAAAAATACAGCAAGGATTAGGATTATATATAAATGTTGAAATCTCATAATATATTTGCTTCAAAATACATATATTCTTTGAAAATTGTGAATTGCTTTTTATTTTTTCAAATTATTTGTTAATATTACTGCAGATGGAAACTCAATTTTTTCACCTTTTGTGTTCTTATCTTACTTTGGGTGCTCACAGAAGCAGGTTTGAGATTCATTCAAGTACAAGCAGTTTATTTGGAATGCGATCCCAAGAAACACCAATGGGGAGTGAGTCAGAGAAGGGAATTTGACCAATAAAGGGGGCATTATCAAACGCTGTGGTCAACTGGCACTTAATCCTACTGTGGAACTCTGGAGCTAGTGCAGAACACAAGTTTCAGAGTTATCTCACCTGAGGGGCCGGGAAGCTTAGGTGTTTATACACCAGTGGCCGTTAGTCATTGGATGAGGGCTGCTGGTAGGAAGGAGCATGAATTCCCTAGTGCTTCTAGTCTGCTGTGGCTTTCTTTTCATTGTATTTGCATATGCTTGTGTTTCTTCTTATTACGGCACTAATCCCGTTCATGGGGATTCCACCCTAATGACCCAATAACCTCTCAAAGGCCCTACCCCCAAATACCATCACGTTGGGGATTTAAGCTACTATGTAACATATGAATTGGGGTTGGGGGAAACACGAACATTCAGTCCATGCATAAATTACAATAGTTTGTCCACCTAATCAAACATGATATCCTGGATAATAGCCTTGGAGAATTGTCCTATTACATTACTTTTACACAAATAAAAGCTTACTAAGCTTCCTGGTAAGTTGAAGCCTAATAGTTTTATACTAAAGCAATTTTTAAAACAACAAAAGTCTATTATAAGCTTCTCTGAAAACTGTACATTTATTGACTTTGTCTAGAAGTGAGGTATTTATGTGTCTCTACTAATCTTTTTTTTCTTAAATATGTTGAAAATATTTTGCCCTACACTCTTAGAACTGGTTAGGGTTATAAAGAAAAGGCAGTTCTGAATGAATTGCTGCTGAATAGCATCCCCTGTTGGCTTAACTTTAAAATGATTATGCAAAAACCAAAAATCAACCGATTTTTTGCTGAGTATATGATTTATGTCATTGCAAAAGAACTGAGTGGTTTAGCACCACATGTTCGTGGAGGTGTCTTACTGGGATGTAGTAGCCAGGTGTACTATTGTTGAAAAGGAGAATTTCTATTTTTATGTATTCTTTAGATAAGTCTGTGCTTAAACTGGGTCATTTCTACCATTATGTTTTATCTTCCTTTGCTTTCCACCTCATCTTTTATTTATGCTTTATAGATGGTGGTATTTGGAGCATAATTGGCCACTAGCCAATTAGTGATTATCTTTTATAATGGTTTTCAAGGAGAACAGAGATAAATGAAATTCCAAAATATTACTGAAACATCCTTCCCAATAGCAGCTTTAACCTTCTTTCTCATCCATACGTTTTCTGGAACTGTACAACAGATGAAATTAGATGTCACCAAATTTTCTTTTTAGCTAACTGTGCCCTCCAGTGGAGAAAACACAGGGCAGTGAAATAGCTCAGGTAGTAAGCAGCAGAGAGGAGAAGATGTAGCCCAGCCAGGTTAAGATTCAAGCTACACAACTAATTTCTACATGAAGGAAGTAGTTTTTGCTCGTTGTAAGCAAGACTATTATGCATAAGTCCTTCTCTTTATGAGTTTCTTGATGATCCAAAGAGGGATATATTAGCAGTGCTTTGACTTAACGCCTTTAATGCAATGCTTTACAGCTTTTGATCCCCTCTGTTATGACATATTCAGTATACGAAATGTTAGGCAAGTCTAATAGCAGTTGAGAGTAGGGAGTAATTAGATTTCGCCCCCTAGAATGAACTCAAATGGTAACTTTTAATTCTTTCAATTTTTCGGAAAGACCCAGGAAAACCCCAAATTAATAAGTGGTTGTCAACAAGAAACATTTTGCTGCTACTCCTATGTATAATCAAAGCACTCAGAAGGTTGTGAATTGAGTACTGCTCCCCTCTTTTTTGAATAGGAAGGGCTGTTGTCTTGTTCTGTGACTTTGTGAACCCTGGGTGGGCTTCACTGGCGTGAAGGGTGACTGTGACTGAGCCCTGAGAGCATGGCCGAGGCACGTGCTCAGAACATGGGCTGCTACGTGTGCAACTCTGGGCTGGGGAACGGAGTCAGCCTTAGGGCACACTGAATTCTGCAGCGCGATGATGCGAACATTGTCACGGGCACTTCCTCTGTGCCTCTGCCCTCCTAGGGAGGGAGAACTGGATCACTCAGTTGAAGCTGAAATGCTAAAGGAAATTTGGAGATATGTTCCACTAAAAGAATTTAGTGGGTGATTTTTGAGAAACAGTAAGCAGGGGCTTTTTTTTCTTAGTGCTTACGAAGACTTGGGCCAACTATCCTTACAATGAATTATCACTTGAAGTTTTCTACATATTCCAGATATATAAGCTTCCTTCTTTATCTTATTTTAATGGCGTATGTACTATGAAAACCTTTTTAGAGTTAGAGCGATTCTTAAAATTTAGGGCATAAGCAGGACAATTAGACATAAAATGTATAACTTCAAGGTTTTTAAGCAGGAGTCCTTGCGTCGTAAACTTTCAAATGCATGGTATCTTTCACTTGAACGATCTTTCCCAAAACAACATAGATATCTTAAAGAGACACTGCCAGGTTGAACTCACTTAAAAAAAAAACAAACAAAAAACCAGCATGATATGTGGACTTTTAGAGGTGAATTTTGAAGTGGTTCTTTTTAAAAAAAATTTTATTTTATTTTTCAAGAGATGGGGTCTCACTCTGTCTCCCAGGCTGGAGTGCAGTGACACAATCATAGCTCTCTGCACCTTTGACCTCTTGGGCTCAAGCAATCCTCCTGCCTCAGCCTCCCTAGGACTACAGGTACATGCTACCACACCTGGCTATTTTTTCATATGTTTTTGTAGAGATGAGGGTCTTGCTGTGTTGCCCAGGCTGGTCTTAAACTCCTGGGCTCAAGAGAGCCTCCTGCCTCAGCCTCCCAAAGTGCTGGGATTATGGGCATGATCCACTGTGCCTGGCCCAAATTTTGAAGTTTTGGAGGGGAAATTATGATATAACTATAATTTAAGTTACTTAACAGTTCTTTATCTATGTTTTGTTTTTATTTTTAATAACGTATTACTGTGTTTTACGATTTGGTTCATTCTGAACTATAACTGACTCTAGAGGGTGCTGATGAGCACCAAAGACTTTCTAAAAATTTGAAGGTGATTTTTATTAAAATGAAGTTTTGGTTGGGCGCAGTGGCTCATATCTGTAATCTCAGTGCTTTGGGAGGCACAGTTGGAAGGATTGCTTGAGGCCAGGAGTTCAAGACCAGCCTGGACAACATAAAAAATAAAATAAGATAAACGGAAATTTCCTTTCAGGTTTAATATACTATTTGAAAATAGACAAATATTTTGCCCTCCCAAGAGGGCCCTGAGCAAAAACACTTGTTTGTTTTTTTTTTTAAATTGGTTAATTTCCCATTGTGCTTTGAAACGATTTAAAAATTCCATTGAATTTGTGGAATTTCTGTACACTACCTTTGAATCCTGCTTTTGAAAGCTTGTTTAATATTTCAAAAGAAAAGAACCTACTTCATGGATATAAAATATAAATTTAGTACTGTTAATAATTTATCATCTTTTAAATTTAGTTAAGTTTGCAGAGATATTTATTTTATCTTTAGAAGCCATTCAAAAAGTGTACTCTTCAGTTAGATTTTATAGAATTAACATTTAGCTGTTAAAGTACCAAGTAATGTATGCTTTCATATATTTTAGCAGGTAGAATACTTTATAGTGTGATATATTAATTTGAAGAAAATATTTCAGACTTTTGAGATGGGAGGGCTTTTAGAAAAGTGCTCCCTTCACCCAAACTCCAAAGATGGTGATGTTAAAGATGTACACTAACAAAAAGGTCTATGATACAGAGACTAACCTTTGCTAAACAAAATGAATCATTTTTAATTGGAATAGTAGTCACTTCAAAGAATGAATTTTAATGTAAACTTTTCCATTCTGTCAACCTATAAAAAATGATGTATTTCCAGAGACTATGTCTCTGTTTAACATTTCTTCTGAAATATCACACTGTTTTCATTACTGCAGAGAGCCATATTAGAACTCTTAGTAATTCAACATGAAACCTAATGTTTCACTCAGGTAAGATAGTATTGTCCAGTAGAGCTTTTCGTGTTGATGGAACTATTCTATATCTGCACTGTACAGTTTGGTAGTCACCAGCTATTGAGCACTTGGAACGTGGCTAGTGTGACCTAGGAATGGAATTTTTAATCTTATTTAATTTTAACTTAAAATTAATGGCTGCATGTGTCTAGTGGCTACTGTGTTGAAAAGCCCAGATTTTAAGTCCCTCTGGCCAGGCATAGAATTATGACCCTCATGGTACATATGCATATTTTTAGTTCTCTGTACTTTTATAATTCTTCCCGAAGTACTGTAACATGTAAACACCTTGTTTTCAAATAACCACACTTATGGGAAAATAGAAATTGTGTCTTGAAAACTAAGTTGATAAGTCTAGATCTAGAATCCTATGACTTTTTTAAAACCCACAAATTAGATCGTGTTTGCCCTTTGGATGTGTCTCAAAGCCTGAAGGTTTTCTTTTGTGCTTATGAGTTAAAATACAGACAGACAGGATATGACAGGTGACTGTGAAATGGAATGACTGATGAAAACAAAACAAAAGCAACAACAAACCAGAACGTACACATACCTGCATAGGAACTTTGGAAACTGGTATGCTTTTCCAAATGTCCTTAAATGTAGCAAGTCTTCCTACTTTGAGGGTAAACTTAACTATTGGAAATAGACAATTTGTGCTCATGTCTGATAAATAATGATAAAATCTTTGAGTAATGCTTTATAGTTTCCTAGGCAATTGCAATTCCATCTTCTCATTGGGATATTAGCCCTATTTTACTGATGAGGGAATGATGACTTAATTAAGGTTTTAAGGCCCATCCATTCAACAAACATTTATTATCATTTAGTATTCATGCAGGGTTCTATGCTAGGAATGAATGAAAGAACAGTTCCTTCCCTGGAGGAACTAATAATCCAGTGTGTACAATTCAACAGGGAAACAAGAAATAATAATTTGGAATACTCAATAGTGTGCTATATGTGTGCATAGGATATAGTGGGAGAACAAGGAGAAACACCGGGCGTGGCAGTGAGACCTGAGGGAGCCAGGATTTTCCCAGGTGAGATAAAGGCAGGGAAGGGCACTCCAGCAGAGCAAAGGTGTGAAAGTGCTAACATTCTAAATCAGGCAATAAATTTAGTACATAGGGGATACCTGAAAATTCAGGTGCACAAAATTTACTAGTAGTCTTATATCATCTTGACCTTGTTTTTCTTCTAGCTCAGTATGAGGAAAGGCTGGTCTAAAAATAGCTCCTGGTACAGTGATAAAGCATCCAAGTAACAATTTCAAGGAGAAGGTTAAAACTAGATTTAGTTATTTGACAAACAACTTACAATATTGATGTGCTAATTAGAAATCATTTTATTTTTTAAAGCAGATTCCTGGAGGCCTATCCTTGTTCCCCACACTGGAATATAGACTCCTTAAGGGCTTTAATTCACTGCTGTTTTCCCAGGGCCTCAGCAGTACCCAGCACATATTAGGAGCTCAATAAATATTTGGTGAATGAAGGAATGAATCCTAAAAGTCGCTATGAATGTTTAAGTGTATTAAAAATGCGTTTTTTAAAAATTCAAGAATTCGAATATTTCCATTGTTCAGACTGGCCTTTTCCCCAGTGTTTCAGTTACCTATTGCTACATAACAAACTATCCTAAAACTTTGTGGCTTATTGGAAAAGGTCCTTAAGATTCTTAGAAATCCCTCTGTATAGATGAGAAGGATCTGTATTTTTTTTTTCATTATGCTTTGTTTTAATTAAGGGATCTGTATTTTCAAGGTTTCAACAAAAGATCTATGGACAAACTCTTGAATTGATATTTACTCGGAGGCCATTTCTGTTTTTTTGAGACACAGTCTTGTTTTGTCATGCCGGCTAGAGTGCAGTGGCGTCATCATAACTCACTGCAGCCTCAAACTCCTGGTCTCCAGCAATCCTCCTGCCTCAGCCTCCCAAGTACCTGGGACTACATGTGTGTACCACCATGCCCGGCTAATTTTTCTATTTTTAGTGGGGGAGGCAAGGCGAGGTCTTGTTCTTGCCCAGGCTGGTCCTAAACTCCTGACCTCAAGCCATCCTCCCACCTTGGCCTCTCAGAGTGCCCATTTGTTAAATTGAGAATCTTTTGCCAGTTATGGAGACTGTCCTCAGCCCTCTGTACTTCCTCTAAATTCTGCTGCTTCTTTAGTCCAGGACCTTCTTTAGTTTATTTCTCTCTTCCCAGTACTTTATCATATGCAGCTAAAAGGAGCCAACTGGCACTTTTAATGTTCTACCTGGAAATATCGTTAGCCAGTTCCATAAGTTAATTAGGTAAATTTCTATCTTATATATTTATTAAATTAGGTAAATATTATTGCAGGCAACAGTCTTGCCAAACATTCCGCCGTTATATAAAATGAGTTACTCTTTCTCCTGCCTCTAATAACAATTTTCTCATGGCTCTTCTAGCCTTTGCTAACAACCTACTTGCCACATTTCCATCTTCTGCCTTCCATCAGGTCCCAAAACCAATGCTGCATATTTTAGGTAGTTGTTTTGGACACCTCCCTTTAGCAAGTTGGTCAAAACAGGTCATATATGCAAGGGAGGGAAAATAGATTCCATCTCTTGAGGGGAGGAATGGCAAATTCACATTGCAAGAGGACGTGTGAAATGGTAGAGATTATTGTAGTCATCTTTAGAATAATCTATTGCACCTAATAAATTTAAATTTGGGAGATTTACTGTAGGTGAGAAGTTAACAAGCGTTGGCCTGTGTATGTATCTGGCTCACAAATATGGTTTACTTGACTCATGTAGAGTTTTAATTTAAAAAACCAACACAGTGTTTTGCTAATATTAAGCAAATGGAAGATTTCACCTAGAAGGCTGATATCAAACCTCTTTTGAAGAATAGTAAGCTGCTGTTGTGTTGGGCCTGCATTTCTATATTAGCTGGAAATTGCCTGCTTCACTCACTTTCATTATCTCTTTGGCTCCTATAGGTATTCGAGTTTGCCGTCTTTGCTGCTGTAGATGATTAATTTATACATTAGCTTTATTAAGGAATACAGTGATGGGCAACACACTTACCTTGCTCTAGAGCTTACATTCAAGTAGGGGAAGATAGACAATAATCAACTAGACAGATAGTGTAATTGCAGGTGGAGATGGAATAAGCAAGAATCTGGGATAGAAGGTAACTGGTATGTGAGTATTGGGGTGGGGATACTTTAGATAGGGTGGTCAGGGAGGCCTCTCTGAAGACATGACCTTGAGTGGAGCTTAGTGATGAGAAGGAGCCAATCATGTGAAGCTCTGGGGTGAGAGCATTCCAGGCAGAGGGAAGAGCAAGTGAAAAGACCCACAGGTGGGACTGGGTTTGGTGTGTCTGAGGAAAGGCAAAGCCTTTGGCTGCGCTATGTGAATAGGTGGAGCATGTAAGAGAAGATGGTAGAAGGGCATGAATGAGGTCATGAAAGATCCTCTAGGATGTGGAAAGAACTTTGGATTTTATTCTGAGTAATGGGAAGTCATTGAAGAAATTGAAGAAGGGTTGTGATTGTGATGTCATTTACTTTTTGCAAAGATGCCTCTGGCCGCTGTGTGATGAATAAACTGTGGTGTCCAAGGGTGGAAGCAAGAAGGACGTTAAGGAGGCTTCTAGTCATCTAGGGGAGATATGAGTGACGGGGCCTCAAACTAGGGGGTGGTGCTTTAGGGGCTGAGGAGTGGTCACACACTGTGTGTATTTGAGAGACAAAGTAGACGGGTCTTATGATGGGTTGAATATGGGATGTGGGTAGGAGAGGAATCAAAGCTGACTTTGAGGCTTTTGGCTTGTGCAGCTGAATAAATGGGGGGTCCCATGGGGAGTTCTGACAGAGGAGCAAGCTTGAAGTGGGAATCAGGTGTTTTATCTTGACCATTATTAAGTTTGTGGTGCCTGCTATAAAAATAAGATTGATGATAATAAAAACCCCTAAAATGAAATTGTTTTTATCTTATGGCTTTTTATATTTTTTTCCCCATTAGAAAACTTTGCCACTATTTAGATGGAGACACAAGCTGCAATAGAGGGCGTATGTACATGTATATTAGAGGGTGTATTTTAACGTGTAGTATCTACTGTCAAGAATTAGTGTTTGTTGTGTGATTGCGAGAGCTTCATTGGTTCTTGAAATGTTGATCTGTTTTCCTTTTTATTCCAATTGGGTATGGTCATAAAGGATCAAATGTAACTTATTCATATTTTATTGTTATAGAGAATTAATTCATTTTTATTATTAAAAAGGTAGCATGATAGTATTCAAAATATTCTAGGAGAGCCTTCCAGAGGTTTCTTAGAATTGAAATCATCATTTAGCTAAGACCAGAATCATAACCATGTAAGGCAAGATTGAATAAGGTGAATGGATTTAATGAATTAAAGTGCTGCTTATAAAGGACAGTAAATTCACTCTTGTATTTTAGCTAACAGCTTTTAATTGTAAGTTCAGATACAAAATGAGATAATAATGGTTTTACATCCCATCTCCAGAGTCATTTGGAGATAGCATTTTGACTAGATCTGCCATTCAAGTCAGCATGGCTTAGAAATAATTTATAATTTTATTTTTAAATTCCTATTTTAGGATATTATCATGAGATGGTGATAATACCACTCTTTTATTATAATTCAGTTGGGAGGAAATAATCTTTTGTAACAGGTGAGTTCATGGTTTATTGCTATTACCATTTATTTTACCTTTTTTAGAAAATGAAGATCATTTAAACTTAAACTCAGTGTATATATCGAGAACATAAGTGATTTAAGACCATATAAAATATCTTGTTAATGAGTTGTTCAGTTTTTCCTTCTTTGTGAAACCTTGAGTCAAAATGTACTAGTGAGTGAGGATGTTCGTATTCCAGTGGTGTAGCTGAACCAGACAGGTCTGCAGCGCAGTGGTTTATTTTTAGACCTGAGTTGCCATTTTTATCCTGTAAAAATATTCATCAGTATCTTGCTGACAGGCCATCAGTTTTATAAACGTGTCACATAGACCAGATTTTGTTCATCTCATTTTCCCTCCAACTCTTCTTTTCCCTTTGATTTGTTCATACAACTATTCGGAGGAGGAGAATGTTTTTTATTTCAATTCATGTGTTAGATACTTCAATTCACAGATTTTCAGCGTCACACAGTTCATTCATCTATCTGCAGCTGCGTGTATATCTCTACTTACTGTCTGATACGTGAAACTGTTGTAGATCACTTAGCTGAAGGCAAGGAAACGAGAAATGCATGCATTGGAAGTTCTTTTCATGAGTCCAGTCAGTTTTTGATTGCCTTCTACATATGTTATTTTATGTATATGTATATGCTCTGTGTGTGTGTGTTTTCAGTTATTTCCTTGTCTCACCCAATGAGGGACTGGCATTATTTTGCCTGAAAAAAAGATGCCTAAGGGCGTACGGGTTACTATATGTGGCTTGGGTTGAAAATACATCTGTCATTACCTTTAAATACATAGAATGTAAAACAATAATCATTTAATTTGTTAGGAGACTCTTTTTTCTATAACTATAAATACCATAAACCGAGTGACTTATAAACAACAGAAATTAATTTCTCATAGTTCTGAAGACTGTGAAGTCCAAGATCAAAGCCCTGGCGGATTTGGTGTCTGGTGAGGGCCTGCTTCATAGATGGCGACTTCTTGCTGTTGCCTCACATAGCCAAAGGGGCAAATGAGTGCCCCTGGGCCTCTAAAAGAGCATTAATCCCATCAATGGGATTAGTCCTCATGATCTAATCACCTCCCAAAGGCCCCACCTCCTGGTACCATCACGTTGGGTGTTAGGATGTCAACATAAGAATTTTGGGGGACACAAATATTCAAACCATAGCAGAGACAGTTTTTAGATTTCAGATGCTTGAATGGCAAATACAATCAAAACAGAAGGAAAATCCCTGTAATCAAGAGAAAGTTATGAGCACATACTCATAAATATAGTGAATATTTTAACAACGTTTATTCATATCTCATTTTTACAAAAGCTCAGATTTCCAAAGCAGGATTGGTATTCACTTGTCTATCTCTGTAATAAACATTTACTGAGTAGTTGCTTGGGCCCAATGTATTAATTAATTGCTTTGGTGGATAGCATGGCTTGAAGAACAGGATTCCTTACTTGTAGAGCTTATTTTAAGAAGAAAAGACTTATATATGGATATTTCACAGACATGGCAATATAGCATGTTAGGTAAGAGTGTGGGCACTGGAACAGTAATTTGGGTTTACAGTTTATTAACTGTCATTTCTTAAATGTGTTACCGTGGGCAAGTGCTTTTCTGAGCCTGAATTTCTTTATCTATAAAATCAGTATTTATCTCAGAAGTTACTGTAAAGGTTATAAAAGATGATGCTTATTTAGCAATGTGCTAAAAATACTGAGCATCATGCCTAGAACATAGTAAGTACATGATAAATGCTAGTTAATCCATAATAGTAATAACAATGGTAGGGATGATAACAAATGTTTTGTTAGTATTCTGTAGTGCTTTAACAGTCAGGAATGTATTCAGCTGTAAGTAACAAAGCGCATGACTGTGGTGGCTTAAACAGATAAGAATTTATTTATCTAAGAAGAAGTCTGGGGTAGGCCAGATGGAATATTTATTATTCAACAATATTTATTGATAATCTATATGCCAGGTACTGTTCTAGGCACAGGGGATTCATCTTTTAATAAAATGCAATTATTCCTGTTCTCATGAAGTGTATATTCTAACTGGGGAGAGAGGTAAAAAAGAAAACTAATATAAAAATATAAGTTTATTGCTATGTTTGAAGAAGGGTCCATTTAAGTTAGGCCATAAGGGAACGTTAGAGTTTTAGTAAATGAAGGCTAGATAAATGAAAGGCACAACAGAGGAACAGATATAAGAAAGGATGGAGGAGCCATCTCAAAATGAACTTTCGGTGAGAGTGCTTTGTTAGTTATCAAGTAGTCAGGAGCCATGAATGTAAGATTTTTGTAAGATTTCTAAATTAAAATTTTTTTCCATTATTGTTATTATGTTTACTTTATATAACAATCAGCAATCTGATACTTAAAACTAATAATAATGATACTAATATGTAGTACTTTTTAAAAACATTATTCTAAACACTTAATAATACTAATGATAATAAAAACATACTATTAATAGTTGACACTTACAGTGCTAATTATGTGCCAGAAACTATTCTAAGGATTTGATATTCATATCCTAATCTCTCAGTCAAGTACTAATGCTAGTCCCATTTTACAGGTGAATGAATTTAGGTAGTTAAGTACCTCGGACCAGGGTTATTTGTCTCTAAGGACAGTAAGAAAAGAGGTTAGTGGAGAAATAGCATCTCATTCCATAGTCCAGGGGATAGAGTGGGTGAGGTGATGTTTAATGAGTATAAGTAGGTTGAATCCCTAACGTCTGAGCAAAGGAAATACAGAGAAATTGAGAGCATGAGTTGAGCTTCAGACAGCTCATATAAACGTTCCCCTGGTTTCCACAAGCCTGGTTGAATTTTACCATTAGATGTGATTTGGACCACAGCTCTGTCATATTTCAGAGACAGGTTTCCCATTGCCAAGCATCAAGCATATACTTCAATTCACTCAACTGGTGCCATTAGAATACTTTGCTTATGAAGAAAGGATCTTTTGTTGTTCGTTTCTTTACTTGGTTATCTCTTGACTTAAATGAAAGAGGAATTTCCCACCTTCCACACGGGCCTTCACATGGACCGAATTCCCAAGATTAAGCACATTTAGGTTGCATCTGAATAGCTCTTAAGAACAAATGTTGTGACACATCCTGTCTGTTAAAATTTCTGTCTAGGTTTTTGTACATGTTCTGTCCCAAATTAGAAGCTGCCAGTCTGTCAGAATACAGGTGTGGTCTACTCTTAAAACCTAGTATAAGAAAAAATAAATTTATAAAAATAGCTAAAATGGGGGAGGGGAGGGGATATATGCATTCCTAAAAAAAATTCTTAAGGCTTCCATTAAGTTAGTTGGGGAAGTTTGCTTTACATAATGATTCAAAGAACAGATTTTATTTATACAGTGTATAAATGTGATACCACAGTTATTACATAAAAGGTAAACTTACTTCAGTATACTTTATATTAAGGAGTTAGTCGTGATACAATGTCACGCTCATTCTTAGTGAAGGGGACAATTGTGTAAGTCGGGTAGCATCTGATAGAAAGGACTGAGGCCTGTCACAGGCCAAGAGGTCTGCTAAAGCTGAATATGGCCTTGCTGGTCCTGTTAGACTGAGCCCTTGTCAGAAGGAATAGTAGATTCTGTCACACAGCATCCAATGCGAAATATTACAGCAGTCCTTGTTATTTTCAGCAGATGATTCCCTGACTATTCTTATGTTATTGGTATCAACTAATTCATTGAACATGGCTCTGTTGTATTTAAATGAAATCTGAGTTTAAAAGGCTTCAAGGAAGACCCAAGTTAGAGGGAACTTTTTGTGAACTTTCAGTCATTTGAATCTTTAGCACGCTAGAGGAATAACTCATGATTATAAGGCATTTTGTTGATATAAATTCCCCTCATAGAACAAACCACCTTCTCTTAATGCTGAGCTTTACAGCTCTTTTTCTCCAAGTACTTTGTGTTGTGGTAAAGCAGTAGAAAAACTACAATTATTCACCCTTTCTCTACCCTTGTATCCATTTTGGTCTTTAAGCAGACCTTTTCTTCTGCACTTTGCATAGTGTACCTCTTGGTCTCAGGGTAGGAGCGATGGACTACGGCAGTAAGTATGCAGTGGGCAGTGGCCTCCCATTTCTCCAGAAGTGGTAGAGTCGGTTTAGTTTAAGTGCTTTTCTATTATAGGCATTAAAGCTAATTGAATTAAACAAACATCTATTGTGGCAGTAACCACATGGGGGCTTGCATAGTGTAATTCTGTTTAAGTTAGCATTTACAGAAAATAGTTTTATTTAAATTTTAAACTTTATAAAAACATTATATAAGAAAGACATTTAGGCTGGGCGCAGTGGCTCACACCTGTAATCCTAGCACTTTGGGAGGCTGAGGCGGGAGGATTGCTGGAGGCCAGGAGTTTGAAGTTGCAGTGAGCTATCATAATGCCATTGCACCCTAGCCCAGGCAATAGAGTGAGACCTTGTCTCAAAAAAAAAAAAAAAAAAGAAGAAGAAGAAAATTGCTTATATTCCTTTACCTAGAGGTAATTAGAAACAACTTTTGGTCTATGTATGACCCTTTCGATTCTTTAGATTTTTTTCCAAATATAAAAAATGGCTACTGTGCTTGTTACTACTCCTGTTGCATCTGAAAATTGGCTAATTTATGAGCTAGATTATTGGTAAGCTTCTTTTGGTTCGTCATTAGATAATGGTCATTAGAAATTCCAATTAAGGGTCTATAAACATTGTTAAAATAAAAATGGTCTATTTTGCTCCAGTTTCTCTCAGCAATGTATCATAGACAGTGTTCATTGCCGGTCACTATTCTTGAAGCCATAATTTTTGATAGCTGCACTGTGTTCCATTGTATTGCTATGCTAGAATATATAATATTTAATGTAATATATAGATATACTATATACAATATAGGTATGGATATACTGTAGATTAGCATATATACCATAATTATATCCTATAAATGCTATATATGTCCTATAATTATATAATTTATTTAGTGGTCTCTTATTGTTAGATGGTTTCGATTTTGCTCCTGTAAACAGTGCTGTCATATACCTTCATCTTAAAGGTCATGTTCATTCTGAAAAACTAAAAAGGAAAAGCAATAGAGTAGTAAGTTAGTAAGGTCTGGCAGATGGCATAGAAAGACGTGACATTTAAAGAATTGTTTCAGATGTCCTTGCATCTTAAAGATCAATGACAAATTAAGAAAAACAAGGACTATGGTACATCTAATAGAATCTAATAAAATACTGAATTTGTAAGTTTAGCAGTGTCCAAATCTTGTGAGGAATCGAAAGTGTTTTCAAAACTTTAAATAGCAGACAGTATTAATTTTTTCAACATACCTGCAAGGTAGGTGAGTAGTCAGTAAACAGTACAGCTACAACTTCAGCCATCAAAGAACTTGATAATTTCTCTCTTTGAGCTCTAGTCCAGGTAGATAGTGAAACTTTGTTAAGTAATTTACATTGGAAACTTTCCTTATAGATCGGTAAATTTCTACCATGCCTTTGTAAAGTAAAGAGAAATGTAAGTAAATAAATGAGATCATTGAAAAGTAGATAAGATGACATTTTAGATCAGCCTTTTATTGGAGGTTCTATTTGTGAGAGGTAGCTTCTCGAAGGGAGATGGCTTCCTTTGATTCCATAATGCTCTCAGTCAGCTATACTTGCTACCCAACCACAGCATCTACGAGAGTAGCTTATCTATGAATTTGAATAAGACAA
>RJWJ010038396.1:0-15022 GCA_004363605.1 Indri indri
CTAGTCTCTTAGTTATTTTAAAGTATATACAAACTTATTGTTGATTATACAGCCACTTTGTTGTGCTGTCAAATATTGTTCATTCTATCTAACTATATTTTTGTACCCATTAACCATCCCCACTTTATCCCCCCACTACCCTTCCCAACCTCTAGTAACCATCATTCTACCCTCTGTCTCCATGAGATCAGTTGTTTTTAATATTTAGCTCCCACGTATGAGTGAGAACGGATGAAATTTGTCTTTCCGTGCTTGATTTCACTTAACATAATGGAGACAGGGACTTCCTGTTTGTCTTGTTCACTGTGCTGTATCCTCAGCACCTGCAACGCTTCACATGGACATTCATTTTTTAAGGAACCCAACAGAATTCACTGATGGCATTATTACATAATTATAATATTTTGCATCTGGACTTTTCCCTTTCTAGTTTTCAAAAAACTTTTATATGCATCATCTCACATCCACCACAAAACAACTCAACGAGGTAAGTAGAAGAGGGGTTGTTATGTCCCCATTTTTAAAGATGAGTAAATTGAGATTCGGAGAGATGGGATGACTTCTAAAATTTTCCAGCTAATAAGTGACAGCACCAGGTCTTCTTCCATCAAGACCAACTCTTTTCCCATTCTGTCTCATATTCCTAAGTCTTGTTATTTCTCCTGGCTCAACAGAACAAAAGAATCCACCCACGTAAGAAATGAGAAAGCACCGCGCTCCATTCCTCTATGAGGGAAGGAAAACAGCACTTGGCTTCCATGTGGAGGTTTATAACAGAGAACCCAAACTTTGCTTGCAGGTTAGTCAAAGAATCAGGCCAATTACCATATAATAGTGATAGTTAAGTTTGGACAATCACCACACATTTCCTCAGTGCAGTGGAATTTTGTTACCTATCATAAAAATGGCAAGGGACTTAAATTTTCATTTTGATTTAATGTCAAAAACATTGCTGTACAATTTCACATATTTTACCTTAAAAACAAATTTATTTGCTGGTGAATGAAGAATGAAAGCCAACCTTGCTATTTTTAAAAACAGAGGCAATTGAAATAGTGTTTTTCTAAGATTGCCTAGAGAATCAGAGGCAGAACAGGGAGTTAAGATACCTATATTCTTGGTCCTAGTCAAAGACGATTGGAAGTCAATTTCTGCAACTCTTCTGGGCTTCAAGTCCCCATAAATAAAAAACTTTGGAAATGTTGATGCATTTGTAATACTTGAATGTGACCCTTCTATGGTTTTTTTTAAAATTGATAACTAATGTAAATAAAAAAGTGTGGAAATCATACAAAGGTCAATGAATTTTCACAAAGTGTACTCATGTAATGAGCTCCCAGATCAAGAAATCAATCATTACCAGCAACCTAGACTTTTCCTTTTGCCTAATCCCAATAATTACCATCCCCAAACAAAAGTAACCACTATCCTATGCTCTACCACATGGATTAGGTTTTGTCTGCTTTTGAGCTTTACATAGATGGAATCATACATAGTATGTAGTCATCTTTTTTTGTCTGGTTTCTTTTACTCCATTATGTTGGTAAGTCCCCATATTGTTGCTTATAGCTATAGTTTTGTTTATTCTCACTATTCTATAGTATCTTATTGCCTGAATATACTATATATCCATTCTACTATTGATGGTCATTTGGGTTGTTTCCAGTTTGGGGCTATTATGAATAGTGCTGCTATCACCATTCTTGTGCGTGTCTTTTGGTAAAAATATATATGGATTTCAGTTGAATATAAATCCAGGGGTAGAGTTGCTGGATCACAGGATGTACATATATTTACAGATACTGCCAAACAGTTTTCCAAAGTGGTTTCGCCAATTTATTCTCCATCACTGATGTACAAGAGGTCCAGTTGCTCCACATCCTTGTTAACACTTGGCATTATGTGTCTTCTCACTTTAGCTATGCTTGAATGTGACTCGTGATGGATTTTCATATATTTAAATTATAACTAATTTAAATTTTGTTATAATTAAGTAAATATATTTGTGGAATGAAGGAAACTGAGATTAGGTAGCGATTAGACCAATCATGATACCTACTTATATCCTTTTGTTGTTCTCTAGTTCCTTCATATGGATAGGTTCTGCCCACTCAACAAGATGGCAAGCTTCTCGAGGTCAAGGGCTTTATTGTAGGCTTCTTTTACAGTTGAAATAGTTCTTAGCACAGTGCTGGGCACAGATTAGGTGCCCAGGAAATTGTTTGGATTGGGCTGAACTAAATGATGGAGGTAAGCCCACCAAGGTCTATGGAATATTTCTGTGTTCACAGTTCCTTGCCTAATCACCCCATTTGCAGATACTTCCTATAAGGTGATGAAAGGACCAGGAGAGAGGAATTCTAGAAAATGTTCAATTCCTTTGTGTTCCTCCAGAGCCTGAAAATCTTCCTCCAAGCACTGAAAATCTTAGGTAGAATGACCCTTCCTCTTTGCAACTGGATTTTCCTGAGGCGTGTACCTTAGGCTACTGGAAAATGGAACAGACAGAAGACTGCCTTACCCTGGATTGTCAGTAGAGAGCATTGTTTGTGTCCTGCCATGCTTGAAGGGGTGTTGTGGACTCAAAATGTCTGATCTTATTACACTAGCCTGATTTCCCTATGGCCGAATCCAGTTGGATAGGAAGTTCTCCAAAGGCTACAATAATCTCTAGGATACTTAGTTTCCCTTTTTGCTGATTTTAAAAAAGTCTGTCCTAATTTTTAAGAACTATTCCTATCATCTCATGAGCAAAAGGATCTGTGCTCAATTGCCCATCTCAACGTGCAGCATTGTGTCATGCTGTGCTCATTTTTGTTCATATTGAGTATTGGCTATTTCCGGATTGAAATCCTGAGATGTTAAACGAGGACATTTTAGTAGATCTGATTTAATTTGGAATTAAGCATTTCCTCAAAATAATTGGTAGAAATATTCCTCCTGGCCTTCTTTTGGTTTTGGGCCCTGACATGCATGCAGCAAGAAAGATGGGTTTTAATGGTCATAATCATTAAGTGTGGATTTAAAAAGGAAGAAAATGGAGACCTTGAGAAACATGTACAGAGAACTGATAAAACAGAGTCTACCTGAGCCAGTTTCCAAACTCCATGTGTTACCTACCATCAGGCATACAGAACATGTGTGTGTCTGTGTGTAGGAGATAGAAGAAAAAAATTCCTGGAAAGAATACTATGGTAAGATCCTGAAAGCATATCAGATAGTAATTGTATACTGTCTCTAATAGGAACAGTCTTGTTCTGCAAGCTGAAATCGTGATCAGTAGGTAATCAAATCTAGGGCTCTGGGGCTTTCCATGATCCAGTGATTGTTGTAGACTAGACCAAGACACAATGGGATGTTTTATTCTCTCCTCTTTCTCTCCTATCAGAGTTGGCCAGTTTCCCAAGATTTGTGGGGAGAGGGAGGAGGACTGTGAGTTCTAGAATGCTTTTCCTTTGGGAATTGGCCTCAGGTCTCAGATCACCTGATAGTTCTCTCCTTTCATCAAGGTATTTGCTTTTCAATCTCAGATTGAACTGGTTATGACTCCTAAGTTTGTTAAGTTCAGGTCCCTTAGGCAACTGTGTGAGTATTTTTGATTAGGTGGCCAGGGACCATGAGCTCAAATGCTTGGGGTGGGCCAGGCAGGTAGCATGAGTGTGAAATGGGGTCTGTGGTGAGCTGGGGAACCTACTTCTGACCAAAGGGGGATCTAACTAGTAGGCTTCAGACAATGGCCACTGTGTAGGTAGACTGGCTTAGGTGGTCAGATCTTCTGATTTTTCCAAAAATGCCAGAAATCCGGATTTTTAAAAACATGTATAATTTTCTGATTTTTAAATGTTTATAATTCATTTAAAATTTTAAACAACCACTTTACTATGCAAGTACCAAACAAGACAAATCTGTAGGTCTCCCAACACTTAGCCTCCTGGCTAAATCAATTTTCTGGAGGGAAAAGCTCAACACTTATTCAAGTCACTTCAAGTTATGAGGGACTATATTATAAGGATACATGTGACAATAAGATAAACAGGATTTTACTTAGCGATAATTGGAAGGTCCTTTGTCACCGTCAGTGGTGTAACTTATGCTTTTCAATTGGCATGTTCAACGTAAGCCACCCATATAACCCACATTAATATCTCTGGTAATTGTAGAATTCTTGACTGGGTACTGGGTCTCAGGGCTTCCTGTTGTTAGAAAGACCTTCGTTACTGCAGTTATGCCCAAATGAAGGGGGCATTTTCCTTGTGACAAGTGGATTATAGGAGAAAAGGAGGAGATGGTAGGCCACGGGGTGTTTGGAAATCATGCCCAATGATATCATCAGTTTTATCAATGATAGACATTATGGGATGCCTGTCTTCAGCCATTCCTTCCTTCTTCCTGCTAACGATACCCCAATTTTGTTCAGATATCAGGCAACTTACATGCTCCAGGGAAAGCTGGTTCCAGCCCAAAGCAGAGTGGATCTTGATCACATCAAACCAATCATAATGAGTCCCTTTTCCTTGCCAGAAATTAGTTCAGCAATGGACATGTATAGTAATTCTGCGTACATAATGAGACTGAGGGAAAGTCTAAGGGGACTTCCGGGAACTTTTCCTTCTGATAAGAAAAGATTCAAGGCAGGAAATAGACCCTGTTTTGTTCACACTGTTGCATATTTATGGCACACTTAAAACTTTGGCAGCCAGTTCACAACTATACAGGATAAATACATGGACAAAAGTCGACCTACAGAGGGAGAAAGGAGCAGAAAATTGAAAAAAAAAAAACAAAAAACCAAAAACCCAGGCACCTTAATGATACGTGTTAATGATGTCCTTGAGCAGTGAGTTAACTGACCCTGAAACCATCCTCCCTTTGAACCTACTGCTGTAGGAGATACTACATTCTCCTTCTTGTTGATGACGTTTCTGGTTGGGGTTTCTGTTACTTTCATCCTAAAGGATCCTAGCTGAAACATGTATTATCAATGATTATTCCACTTAGAATATTGAAAGAACCTAGCTTTCCCCTCGAGATTAAAAAGTGTCCACAAAGAGCAGCAGACTATGAGTTTTAATCTTGCTCTTCACGGTTAAAGAAGCCTCCAAAGATTACAGCTGCCTGTTTGTAGAGGAACCTGCTGAAGGCTGGGTGTGAGCGGAGGTCTCCCTGGCAGGACAGGAGAGCCCGGGGCATCTGTGGTAGATTGACAGCTTGTGCCCAACTCCGCATCCTGAGGTTTACTGTGCGGGGAATCAGGAGCAGTCTTAGATCTAAATCACCCATGCTCACTGAACTGCGAATGAGCCCGACTCTCAAAGGACCTGTGACCCGACAAAGTTACCTTTTGGCTGTGATCGCTATTTGCAAGCCCCTCCCTCAGTGTACCAGATCACCCGTAGGAGCTGCACTCACCTCTGCGTTCGCCCAGTGGCGCCTCGTAAGTCTTTCCTTATTAAAACGTTTGTCGCTATTGCCCTTTACATTTCCCTCCTGCCTTTGTTGTCTGCATCCTTCTTCTCTCCCTGCCCCTCAAGAGGGAATAAATAGCTGGTCAAATGGCTGCTTTCGGGAATTGCTTTAATGGATGTTGGAGAGGATAGATCAGAAACCAAGATCTTATTCTCCATTTTCTTGCTTGTGGGACTTGGGAACATCGTTATTTAGTGAGTGGATTCCGATTCCCCAGAATCATATTGGACTCGAATACATCTTGTTTTCTTCTCTTTTTTTGGATCCTGAATTTTTGCTGCCTAATTTCTCTTTCCTCCCTCTTGAGCACAAGGGACATGTCTTTGCTTCAGTTAGAGCTTCACAAATCTAACTTGCTCTCAGTCCGGCTTTCTCATCCTCAACTGCTCATAACTGGCTCCTTTATCCCATAGTATCCCTGTTCCTATCTTTTCACTAGATGCCTGTTTTTCTTTTTCCTTCTATCCTTCCCAGAGCATCTGTGTGTGCACCTGGAACACCTGGAACTGCAGGGGTTTCCTGGAGCTCTCCTGACTTAATTTTGGGAAATAGTCATGTACCAGTCTTCCACACACAGTGTTTAACCTCCACCAATTTCAGCTTCCCACAGAATGGCCACCAGCTCCCAGTTCTCATACAAGACTTATGAAGGATATTAAAACCACTGAAGAATAGTTTTTTTTTCTGTCAAAGAATTAGACTGAAAGATTCTATGTTCTTTTTATACAACTGCGACTTTTTTTTTTTTTTTTTTTTTGAGACAACGTCTTACTCTGTTGCCTTGGCTAAAGTATAGTGGTGTGATCATAGGTCACTGCAACCTCAAACTCCTGGGCTCAAGCAATCCTCCTGTTTTGGCCTTCTGAGTAGCTGGGACTACAGGCATGCACTACCACACTGGGCTAATTTTTCTATTTTTTGTAGAGATGGGGTCTTACTCTGTTGCTCAGTCTGGTCTCGAACTTCTGGCCCCAATCAATCCTCCTGTCTTGGCCTCCCAAAGTATGGGGATTACAGGTGTGAGCCATTGCACCTGGCCACAAAGGCAACTTTTATGATGAGAAATAACCTGCCGATCTTGTAAAGAACAAGTACCCGACCTACAGACATGGTGAACTTCCCCTAGCTTTTCTTCATTGGTCTGAATGTGATAAATCCTTGGTCACCATCAATTAAGGAGGAAAGAAAAGAAAACACGAATGTATATGAGGAGAGAGCCCTGGGATACAGGGCGGGTATTTGTCTTGACCTTCAGTTTTAAGTATACCTATGAACTAGAATCTAAAAATGCTGGTTTTCAATATGGATCTGCACATTTTTGGTTCTACATACTTAAAATAAGAATAGGAGGAAAGTACTTAATCCATGCTGAAATTACTAAGTATGATTATTTTAACCATCTATATTATAGGGCAATTTTGACCTACTGAGCTAGGGCCAAAATATAGGTAGTGAGGACAATATTTCTTTTTCCAGTCCCTTTAGGTTCCTGCCTCCCTCCTCTCATATCGATTTGCACCCACTGTCACTGATATACCTTGTTTTGTGCTGGGTTGGTCAAATATCCAATGCCACTGGGGGGAGGACAGCTAGGATTAGTTGAGAGCAAGGCCTGAGAGGTGAATGGTGGAGGAAAGACAGTATCTGGTTCCCTGGCTGCTGTCTTGGAAGGTGTTGGAGACCCCGGTTAGAAATAGAGGAATTGGCTTCATGAGACTTTAAGGCATTCCCAGCAAGAGGTGAGATTAAGAAACTGCAAAACTATTCATGAGAGACTATGGGAATCCTTAGGCACAAGCAGAACTGCTTAGGAACAAAGTATGGCTCTGCACAGAATTCTTCTCAGCTGTGGTACCCAGTGGACCAGAGACTCTAGGAGCATCAGCAGTCTGCGCACTTGGCACAGACCCTAGCTTTCTCCATGGGCACTGTTAGCAACAGCAAGGATATCGCTCTGTCCCTGAGAGCACTGAAGGAAGCAGATGCTGAAGGGAAAGGGTGTTGGAAGGGATGGCAAGGCTGGGCGCAGAAGTACATGAACGCCAACACTTGCTCAAGAAAAAACCAGCCAGCCAGCCTATGAATGATAGTGGTATGTTGCACCCCCTTCCGGTTTGGCGGAAATGACCTACGTAAAGGTTAAATATATTTTTCAAGGGATCTTACCACAAATTCAGAATTGGAATCTGGAGCCCTGCTGCTGTAGTTTCTGGGTTATCTGTAGCAAGTGAGGTTATTTCTAAGGATGATTTTTCATGGATTAAAATATGTAACACATGGTTGTGCTGGGAGTGAGCATGCCCTTGAGATGTTGCAGAGGTTTCTAGAATGGAGCAGAGAATGGGTACAAGTTGGAGGACATGGGTTGCTGCTGCCAGCACAGCCCTGGTAACGTATCCACAGGGCAGTGATGGTGGATGTGTAATGCTTCTACAGCAACAGGTGTCCCTCCTTGTAGCACTTTGGGCTCTGGATTTGAGAAGCAGACTACCCTGAATACACTGGAGCAGCACTCACTTTGTCTTCTGAGATCTGCCGTTAATGTCACATGGTGGTGGCAAAAAGCCTGGTGGAAATACTATAGGTATTCAACCATGACCTTTGACTCAACCCTGGAGAGAGGACGACCCTTAACCCTTGGGTGGTTTGTTCATCCTGAAGGGTGAAACCCTAATTCAAGGAAGGGACTTGTGGTGGGGGATGGTCAGCCCAACCCCAAGGTGCTATTGGTATCATACACCTGGAGTCCTTCAAGCTGCTGTGGGCAATAGAGCTTAGCAGTTCGAGTGTGAACTCCAGAGTTCTGTCTGTGGGGTCAATGCTCAGTTCTGCTATTTCATAAGCTGGGTAATCTTGGGCAAATTATTTAATTTCTCTTGGTTTCAGACTTCTCAGTGTAAAATGTAAAATGTAGTAGTACCTCTGTTTTAGAGTTATTGAGAGGATTAACTGAAAAAAAAAGGTAATCTATTATTATGGTAATATGAATTCCCTGGCACATACAAGCACCTGATGAATGTTAGATGCTATTACAAGTATGAGTAGAGGATTGAGTCCAGGAAGTTTCCCTGTGACTTGAGAACTTAACTCTGGTATCGCAGGCTCTGTTGTTTCTGCTCCCTCCTAGAACAATGGCTAAAGGACAGGGCTGCAGACTGGGTGGAAAGCTTCCTGGTGTGACCACCTGGCAAGGAAAGGAGGCCTGGGCTGTGTCTGGATCCAGTGCTCTTGTGTGGGGCCTTGGGGGGCTCTGCTGTGAGGCAGCTTGTCCGGTCCCTGGGCACCTGCAGTCTTGTCTGTGCAGCTGGAGCTGACCCACCTGTGCTTGTTCTTTGGCTTGTCCAGGACCTGGTGCTCCTTTTTGCTGATTCAGGTCCTCTTGCTGTGACTTACCTGTCTGAATCTCACCTAAAACTGCCATCGGATTCCTGTACTGCCATGATGACCTCTGGTTCTTAACTCAGCTACCTCCCTAGTCCTCTATGGTGCATGTGGTGACCTCTGGGCCCCAGCTGAGGAAAGCTCAGAAGGGATAAATGAGGCCCATGTCCACCTAAACACCGTGCACCATCAGTTTTTATCTGCTGAACTGTTTCTTAATGAACCGTTTCTTAAGGCCGCCCTGTGGAGCAGTTTCTTCCACGAGCTCCGTATGGAGGAGAGGGACATAAACCCTCTCTGCTTTCTGTCCTCTCCTCTGTCTATTTACATCAACTTTGGGGATGTAAGCCCTAAAGGGGAGAAGCAGAAGATCCATATCCTTTGTCTCCCTATTCCTATGTTCTTGGACTCCAGGGTGATAGGAACAAGTGTAAGGTCCGAGGTTAAAAGTGTCCTGCAACACCTAGCACTGGCAGAATGCATGCAGGGAGTGGAGGGAAAATAATATTTGAAATATATGGAACCCGAAACTAGACTATGGAGAATTCTTCCAATCACTAGATGGGAGCAATTGTGAAAAGAGGATTTTGTCCTAATTGATGATGATTAAAAATGGAATTTCTCTTCTGTCAAGAATATACTGCAAGTGCTCGCTTCGGCAGCACATATACTAAAATTGGAACGATACAGAGAAGATTAGCATGGCCCCTGTGAAAGGATGATGTACAAATGTGTGAAGCATTTCATATTTTTTTAAAAAAAGAATATACTGCAAAAGAAAGCACACACAATTATAAATGCCCCATGCATTTTCAATCCAAAGAGTAGTTGAGATGGTCACTGAAAAGAAAACTTGATATGCACTGAAATCTGAAGCTCCACATGAAAGAGACCTGATAGAGGTTTTCTCAACTTTGACAATAATCCCAACCATTTTTATGGCATTAACAATAAAATGTTATGAAGCCAAAAGAGACTTTTCTAAGTAACCGATAAATGAAAACTTTATTGACTGTGGGGCTATAGGAAAAAACTAAATTGCCTTTCTGTTCTTTCTTCAGAAAATTATATCCCCAAATTGGCATAATATAAAGAGCCAATCAAAGACTCTTTAGTCAAAAAGTCTGAAAAAAAATGTTTTAGGAAGGTATGCCATGAAGTTAATCAATAAAACAATTATTTTTCTGTATGTTTGTGAAACTTGTGGTAGGGGTTAGCGTTATAAAATTTGTGATTTTGAGGGCATTTCTCTTCTTGTTCTAAATAAACATTTACTTTCATAATTTGTCTTGATTTATAATTTGTTTTTCTAAACAAATTTCCCAAATTTGTAGATGCTTTAGGCCCCTGAAATACTAAATCTGTCCCTGATGGAGCTACATGGTCCATAGTCTAAATTGCAGTGGCCACAGATGGATATTTGGGCACACCCATGGGAACATGTTCTACAGGTGAGTGCCATTTATCATTTACTTTACTGTCAAACAAAACAGCAAAATTAAAAACCACTGCTTTAGATAGCAGAAGCAAACAAGTAACTTTACCAAAGGGTGATTTTCACTATCTGAATTTGGTGCTTATTATTGCTATATATTTGCTTATGTGTATGTTTACTACACATAAATGTTTATACATTGGTATTACACCATGTGCATGTTTTCTGGTTATCTATTGCTGTGTAACAAGTTACCTCAATGCATAATGTCTTCTGTAATCCTAGCACTCTGGGAGGCTGAGGTGGGAGGATTGCTTGAGCTCAGGAGTTTGAGACCAGCCTGAGCAAGAGTAAGACCCCGTTTCTACTAAAAATAGAAAAATTAGCCAGGCAGGCGTGGTGGTATGCACCTGTAGTCCCAGCTACTCGGGAGGCTGAGGCAGGAGGATCGCTTGGGCCCAGGAGTTTGAGGTTGCTGTGAGCTAGGCTGATACCATGGCGCTGTAGCCCGGGTGACAGGGTGAGACTCTGTCTCAAAAAAAAAAATGTCTTAAAACAATGATCATTTCATTATGTCTTACTGTATCTCACCTTCTTGGAAGGTGATCAGGATAAGCTTGAAAGATAAATATTTGCCAGGCAGACCAAGTGACAGTGGCATTGTGTGCACCATTTCAGTTTGAGCCAAAAACTCTTGGGGAAATGGAAGGAAGGAACTCATACTCTCAGCGTTTATACTTGAAGACAGACAGCAAGAGTACTGGAGGAGGAGAGAAATAGCATGAGACTGGGGGAAGTGTTTGAGGTGAGGTGCAGATTTCACTGTTAAAGTATAATGATGAAACTACTTTAGGGGCAGTGAATCCAAGGATTAAATAGGTTACAGCAAAAACAATGCATTCTAAGGACATTGTCAAGGTGGAGTGTTTCTGCCTCTCAAGCAGCCAGCTAGATTTTAGGAGTTTGGAATTAAGCTTGGGTGTGAGATGACAAGAAGGATTTGGCTGCTTTCCAGTTATAAATAAAGTATGTCGATTGTAATAAGGCCAATGTAGACATTGTCTTAATCTTAAAAGAGGCCAAGATATGCAGTTCCTTCTGTGAAGTCTGGGTTTCCCACTGACTTCAAAGACATTCCTGTGGGCAGGCAAGTTATGGGGAATGCATTATGCTGTCTGGGTGGATACCGTTCACTACCCCATTCTCAGAGGAGACTACAGCACATGGCAGCGTTTGCTTCAGGCTGGAAGCACATTTTCTGTATCATGGTGGTTACGTTGACTCCTCATTATTATTTTTGAGAAAGTGCCATAGGATATCCTATAGTGCCTAGGGAGTTCCAGCCAGTGTTATTTTGTATGATGATCCTCACTTAGATAGATTTCTGTATCTACTTTTCCAGAAATAGCCAAACAAGTCCAGTTTGTGGGTTCGGATTTTTGTCACTCCCACTACTAAGTCATTTTAGCAACTACAAGAGACCTATGAACTCTATAGAAGTCAGTTGTTCAAGCTGATGCTCCCCTTGCGTCCAGGAGAGGCTCATTGTGGTTCTCACAGGTGCCCTTATCCCGGGCCTTGTCCACTCCAGGTATTCAAAACAGTCTCCAGGACATCCAGAAGCTATGCTTCTAGTGACTTAGTGGTGTGTATAAATGATTAGAGAGTTTTCAGTGCCTCGCCACAAGGCCATTGTGTTATCCAAAGACACGAAGACACGTGGTTAAGAACGTGGGCTCTCAAGGCAGACAACTGGGTTGAAATCTCAGCTCTTTAATTTACTAGTCATGTGGCCTCGAACAAATTACATAACCCTTTAAGCCCCAGTTTCTTCATCTGTAGAAGGCTGGATCCAATAATCCTTTCCTCACAAAGGTATTTTGCAGATTAAATGGAATTATGAATAGGTATTATTAATTATGCTCCTGCTCATCAATCCCTTTTTAGACTAGAAAGAGATGCTTTATTGGAGCAATAATCATGACGGCTATCACGTACTGCCATGTGCCAGCCATTGGGCTAAGTACTTTACCTACATTATCTGTAACCATAAGGCAAATTTCTAGGAAGAGACCTTTACAGCAGAGGAAACTGAGGGTCAGAGAGGCTAATTATCTTTCTCAGGGTCATAAAACCAAGTGGCAGAATGGGGTATAAACTCCACAGCTGGGTTTCTTTTCTCTAAGCCATCCTGGTGCTCATGTGTCCCAGTTCAAGTCACTGCCCCTGTGGATGAATATGAGTAGGAAGGGTCATTATTTCCCTCTTGTGTTCATACGGAACAGCTGTCCTTTGCTTTAGAGAAAAATGGACACGTAATATTAAGCAGTAAGCCCAGGTGGAAAGCCATCCGCCCACAGTGTTCCATATAGAGCAAGTGCCTTTCAACATGCCCACAATTCTCAGCATGAATGGCTGTGCCAGAGAGGCAGGCACTTATGTCCAGGCTCCTACAACAAGTATTGGCCCCAAGGAACCCTTGATGTTTTTGCTTGATTTGATCTCCCTTAGAGGGTATAAAACCCAAAGACCCTGACTCACTAGCTTTGGATGTAAATAAAATCTTCCTGCCAATGAATAACCCCAAATCCCTATTTTTGTCGACATCTACTCTAGCAGGAACTCTGATTTCCCCCTGTCCCTGCAAAAGATTTCCTCTCTGGCCCATCCCCTAAAATGTTTAATCCCAAAGGAAGCCTGGCATGTGGTAAATCTGTTTATTAGTCATAGTGACTGTGCAACTTCTGGGATTGATCAGTGGCCACTACCTCTGAGATCAATAAAAGCAGCCTGCAGAGTCCATCACGAGAACGCCAGTGATCACTGGGTCAAGCTCATTGTTTTTTTAGTGCCTATCATGCTTCCAGCTCCCAAGGCCAATTTGCAGGCTGCTTTTTGTATTCTAGGCCCTGAAGCAATTCTGCCTGTGTCCAGACTCCACATAGACCCAGGGAAACAGCCTGCCCATCTTCTGTCAGCCATTCTTGCACAAGAAAGCACACATCTTCAGGAGCAACAATTTGCAAGCATGGTGGAGCTTCAACAGTACCTCCAGAGAACCCATCACTGAAAAGATAACAAGATCTACAAAGATGCAATTTGTCCCCAACATAGACAGCATTTTTCATTCTCAGAAAGAGCAATGTATCTCATTTCAGCCGCAGTAAAATTCAACACCTTTTCCATTGGGGTCACTGCTTTGTATTTGTCTAACCCTGCCCTGTCCATCTGATGTCTCCCAAATTGAGGGAATGGTTTTCACTAATAGATATTGAATCTCTACCTCTTAGAGGGAGGAACATTCCTTCTCTCTTACACCACCTCCATGAAGATTAAAATGATTGTAGGGTGAGTTCTACTCAGTTCTCATGCTCTTGGTACCCTGTGTTTTTCGTCTCCCATAAAACACTCTTAAGAAAGAATGTCTCCCTGAATTGTATCAGTGGAAGATTTTCTTTAGGAATCATTGCCTTTTTTCTGGAAACCAACATTTTCTTTCTTTTTTTTTTTCTTCTTCCTCTTTTTTTTAAAATAAGGGTTTGACTCATCTTAATCTAGGTGTAGTAACCACAGACAAGGGAGGGAAAGGGTTTGGGGGCCAAGATGGCAGAACACCAAAAAGAGAAAAGCATAGTGAAAGTGAAGAACAGTAAAGAAAAAAGAAAAACACAAAAGCATATGGGGTGGTAGACTAGATTAATAGGTAGAGTTGGATTCCTTAAAATCGAAGGCACAGTGAGGGAAACCATAAGGCCTCTTATTACATGCAAGATGTTCTGCATCTTTCAAAAGAACGCCTGCGCTAAATAGTACAGGGTGATTTGACTTAGGTGAATGCTACAGGTTGGTAAGGACTTAGGTAGCTTCTTCTTTTGTTGACTGCATCAGCTTTAATTTAGCAAACAACCTATGCTCTCCTGTTTGTAAACAGTTCCTTCTTTAAGTATGTCTCAGCAAACATTTTGAGTGAGTAAAAGAGAGTGAATAAATCTTTGTGGAATAACCCTTTTAAAGATTTTTTTTCTTTTCTTTGTCTTCTTTTTTTTTTTTTTTTTTTTTAAATACTATATTCTTTGGGTCAACAATAAAACAGGAAATGTCCTGACAAGGTGAGCGCACCAATTTGTGTGTTACAGACATAAGATAATTATGGCTCTTTTTAAAAAATGTATTTTTAAAAATCTATTTTAAAATCTTAGTAATTGTATATCAAGACAACTTGTTATCATTTAACAAGTTGATAAAGAGCCTGCCATTAATATGAAGGAAGGGGTAAGGGTAGTTATTCTTTGGATTGTGCTGGTGATTCAGATTTCAGAACTAGCACCTTAGTTACCCAATGATCGTTGTCAAGGACATAGACATGGTTATTCTCTTAGACGTGACAACTGGAATAAACTCCTGATTCTGTTGAAATATATTTGGATACAGTCTGTGCCTTTGGCTTTTCCGTAAACCAGTTTAATTCTTCCTTTCTGAATTTTCAGGGAAATCATGCAATTTCCAGAGCTCTTGGGAGGAGAAAAGAATAGAGAGTGAGTAATTATTAATATTAGGAAGAGTAAGGGACACAGGGAGGCCTGTTCTCCAATTCTCCAATATTAGATAGACTTAAAGTGCAGTGATGACATTCTCACAGCCAAACCTCTGAAGGCATGACTTAATATGCAGTGGGAGAGTATGTTTGAAATCGGAATCATCTGGAAAATCTGGACTGTATGGCTGGAGAATATGTGAAGA
>RJWJ010038397.1:0-15013 GCA_004363605.1 Indri indri
ATAATCATCCTTGCCCCTATTTTATAGGCATTGACTATCCCAGCTCAGACTTTTTTTTTTTTAACTTCTTTCCAATATTATTTTTAATTAGTAGTCTCACGATATTCTAACAAATAATGTTAAAAGAGAAATAATGAAAATGTAGATTTCAATGTGCTATAATTCCAATTCTAAAAAAAAAATGAAGTGTAATACTTCAGAGCTTGTTCTTTAGCAATTATAAACATAAATAGAATTTCCTTTGGCTTTTAGATACATTCTAAGTCTGTTGTAACAGAACTGCTGTCAGAAATGTAAACAGCTGAAAGAACAAACGCTGGCTTTACCTACTGTTCTATAAATAAGGTCAAACTGTAATGCTGACGGGGAAACGCAGCCCATAAATTTGGTACCACCATTTGCTCGGTACGTTTATATGATTGCCCTGTATGAATGTGTGCTGTTTTCACCGTTGACACTTTTATAAATATAAAGAACTCGCTGCATAAATCCTGCTATATAACTCTTTGTATCAAAATGGAACACCCCACCGTTGTGAAATCTGGCAGTTAATAAAAATAGCCTGCTTTTTATTAGATTCACCCAACTAGGGGAACACAATAGTTTTATAGTAACTAAGTAGGCTTCAAAAGGTAACCTTTCTAAAAGTAAAAATGTAAATAGTAGAAAATGTATAAAGGAAACAGTTTGTTCATTATCCCCAAACAAAAGTTGTCTTTTTTTTTTTAAAGGAAGTACTTTCCAAATTATTAATGAGCATATAAAATAACATCAATCAGACGCTGCATAAGGTTCTGCATGGTAACTGCTAACGCCCTCGGGGAGTATAAAGAGAAAGCAGTTCTTAACACCTCCCTGAACCTTGTAATTATGGGATAGCTACAAATCTGCCTGGCATAACTCTCACAAGACTTAAGGTAATGATTGTAGTAGCAGTAAAACAAATTAAATGTACCCTTTCAGCAAGGTTACATAACCATCTTACTGTGGGAGGGGGGAACCTAAACCAAATGACCCAAAGCAAAAGGAATCAGGAGAAGCATTTCTCAGGATGAAGAAACCCAGAGAGTTGAAGGCTGCTGACTGGTCAGGGAAGGTCAGCTGCCTCTGTAATGTTAGGCAAGCCCAGAGGACAGGGTGAGTCACACATCAGAATGGCCCAGGAGAGCCCAAAAGGGCTCACTGGCTGATGGAGAACTGTGGGGCCACGACTACATTCACTCTATGAACTCATCTTCTCTGCTCTCCTCCGGCCTGAAATAAACCAGCCATTTGTTGAAATTGACTGATTGCTCTGGCATCAAATGCAAGGTTCCTTTTTAGTTCCAGGAATCTGGGAACATTTGCTTAGATGCCACCCCCTTGCCTACCCTTCTTCCTCCTGCATCCTCGGGCTCAATGAAAATACAACTATAACTGGAGCAAAACACACTTAAATTCTCCCACAGGAAAGCAAAATCTCACAAACATATTGCCAAAATGCAACTGAACAGAGAGAGAGGCCACATTTGTTTGTTGAAACCACTGTCTGGTTTCTTTGGTGATGTGCCCGATTCCTTACAGACTCAGGCAGGTAGGTCACCGATTTCTGGAACCACAGTTTGCTAAGTGAACATCCCTGGGTTTCCTTCCTTCAGCATCAAACCTCTTATTTGGCACCCACAACAGGCACCCGGATTTAGCCATTTATGGCTCATTGAAAGCTGTCATCCCTCCCTCTGAGTCTCTAAGAATTGGCTTGGCCAGTGTGAAAGTACAGAGCGATCTGCTAGACTTTTAAGGCATACCGATGGCCTATAGTGTTAATAAACTTTGCAAACTTTCCTGATCCGTTTGGCTTTAAAAAGAATTCCTTTCCCACATGAGAACATCTCGTCCAGTGTTAGCAAAATCCTGGACTCTGCAGCCTACCACTGGGGATTCAATACCAGCTCCCTGTGTAACATTTTGTGCCTCAGCTCCACAAGCACAAGGCCAGAGGATACACCAGTACCTCACCAACTCTATAGGCAGGAGCAAAAGGACCCTTGTAAAGCACCTGGGAGGGTGCCAGGAACAGAGCAGGCACTCAGTGAGTGTCAGCCTTTATCATTAACCCCTAAGGAATGCAGCAAAAATTCCTGTTTTCAACTCCTTGGGTAGGAATAATAATACAAAACTATGCAATGGCCCAAAGTTGATTTATAAAAACACAAACATACTCATAAAATCTCATTCTAGATGACCAAATGCACACCGCAATTTTCAAAACTGTTCTGGTTGTCCTTGGTCCAACAAACATACCAGGAGCAAGCGTCTGACAGGTGGGGCCAGACCTTGAGGCTTTTCAGAGTTCTACAGGCCTTTCGGAGAGCAGGTAGTTTCCTAGTTTCCTTCTTCAATTCTTCACTCTCCCGCCCCCCAATCTTCTACTGTCTACGGCCTAAAGAAACGTGGACGCCTTTCAACATACCACTGTTCTGAGAGATTTCAAGTGAACTCACCAAGTAAGGTTATTTTTCTCTACGCAGCAAAGTTAAAAATTTAAACAATTATTTGGTCTATTAGGAAATGCACATAAAAAAATTCTTCTTCCTTCGGTCTTAACTACCTGTTTAATCAAGGGGAATGTGTTTTTCTTTGTAGGTATCTGCATATAATTATTCAATTCTCTCCTTGGCTTTGGAGAGTGAACCTGAAAGTCAACGCTCTTGGTTAATAATTAACTTCCTTTTAAAGATGGGAACCCTTCGCAGGAACAGAAATCAAACCAAAGGACACCAGAACTGGGATGCAGACCAGAAACTGTAAATTTGATAGGTTGAAGACTTCAATTTGTGAAACGAGCCAAACACCATCCTGTTCCATCTTGATACTCATCACTGAAAAAAAGAGTTTAAAAAATTAGTTTCTTCATTCCTTTTAAATCTGGAATGAACTAGATCGAGAGTACCTTGATGAAATTTGCCAGTTCCTTAGTTCAGTCTGAAACTATCCGTGATGTGGATCTGCATCATTTCAACAGCAGAACTCAGTTTCCCTGTACGCTTTCTGAGGGCAGGGCCAGCCTCCAGGGAGAACTTAAGAATCCTTACGAATCAGATGTCCCCTTCCTCCCGCGTTCTGCCTAACGGTAACAAGTTCACTTTCTTCTTCTCTATGTTGTTTTGTTCTGGCAAATGTCCCAGTTAAATGTTTGCTTTAACAAAACTTTTGTTATCTGTTTATATCATAACTTTGGTGGAATAATATGATGTATTCCACTTACAGCAAGTGCAGACACAACCTACCAATAAAGCCTATTTTGTTCCTCAAAGTGTGAGAATAATATCTAAGTGTGAGAGTTTTTCTCACACTTTGATGCTATTCTCACATTTTTTACGTCAGAGACTTGTACTTCCACATTAAAAAAAAAAAAAAAAAAACCCACAACTACCACTGAATCCTAAAACCATGTGGCTACAAAATTCCAGTGCATCCCTTTCCCTAGGCATAGCTGCTTTTGCTTGGCAGCAGGAAAGCGGGGCACGGGACTGCTGGAACCGTGGACGGTGAACTAAGAGACAGCTGAACGCGCTAAGCCAGCCCACTGGAAAATCTAATCCAAGCTTCACTGGGATCCAGACCAGAGACTTCATGTCAGGTTCAACAAGAGAGACAGACGAATAAGCGCCACTGAGAAGATCCTGACCCAACTCGCCATCTCTCTGCCACTTTTGCAATAGCAGGACTGACCCACGGTTGTGTATATAGATTGGGGCGAGGAGGCGGAAAACGGAAAGCTCAGGGTCGGGGGAGAGCTTCTGGCTCCTCAAAAGTTCAAGGAAAAAATGGTTACCAAAAGGTCCAAGTGGTATTTGTTTTGAATATCTTTATCACTTGTCTTCCTTTTTAGGGATTGATTGTGATTTAAATTCAGTGTGCCACGACCAGAATTTATTTTCTACGGTTCTTGAAAGAGTGTGGAGTATACCCTGGCCATACGAGCACAGAAGCCATCCACTCCCACCCAAGTCTTACTCCCTCCGGAAAGATTTGTCCACAAAACCATTCAGAGAATTTATGCTTTTGCTACCTAACCCATTCTCCATTTTCCTTTATTTTCTTTCTTAAATGGTTATGCTGGCAGGCATTGCTAACCAGCTGTTATACCTGAGTTAGAGATGGGCCCATTTTAGTGGTGGTGAAGTTCCTAATTGAATAAATTTGTAGCTGGTATCAAAAGGTTAGGGTCCCCTCTACAGTTATTATGAACAATTCAAGCAAAATCATTTACGTGCCTTTTTTTCTTTTAAAGTATGGTTACCATTTTTTTTTTTCATTTAAGAGAAAAAGCATGCAATAGACTACAGTGAGACAAAACACATGGGCACATTGTCATTGCAAGACAGAAATGGGGAAGAAAAGTGATTTTATTTCTTATAAACAAACAATAAATGGCTACACAGTCAAAAGGACAGTTCTTTACAGGAAAGGGTTTCCATCGATGTAATTCAAACACCGGGACTGATCAACCAACCCACGGCTGGCAGTGAGGATGCTGATCACAATGATGGCTATTACAACACACTGCCCTCGTGAAGCCTCTGCAACTTTGTTCACGGTGCTGTCCTACACAGGACACCAACTCTTCCTAAACTTTGTGCTCTTAAAATAAGGCTCATGAACATCCCGTTTATTTTGAGTACAAAGTCAAGAGGGCCTCAGCTTTGCATGAGATATCTCCTGGGATTTGCCATGTTGGCATCCACCCATTCCAAGAAGGCATGGCCCAGCATCCAATGACTGGAGACCAAAGCTGACAAGAGTCAAAAAACAAACAAACAAACAAACAAAAAAACAAAAAACAAAAAACAAGGAGCGGGGAGGTGGGCAGGGAGTGGCTGATTTATCTCTTCAGACCAAAATAAACATGACCCAACATTTCCCAATATAAATGAAAAGTAAGATCCCAATAAAATCCAGCTCTGTTTACTCTAAAGTTGCCTTTTAAAGACTACAAACTCCAACATGTTTTATTTCTCTGCAGAATCCTAATCAGTCAATCAGTCTGCACCTCATACAATACAGAAACTATCAGCAACAGCAGTGAAAATCTGACTTTCGAAGACGTTTTCTCTCTGGAGCCCAAGGCAGCCCAAACCTGGGGGTCATGCTTCCGCTGCCTTTTAGTGTTTTTGAATCTTAATTTTCTTAAAGGAATAGACCTTAAGCTCTTTCCTGCAAAGTTGGTACAATGCACACACTTGTCTTCATTTGGAAAATGCCCCCTTTCCTGGCAGCACGTACCCACAGCCCGACTGAGCTTGCAATGAAAAGTGGCAACAGCCTGCAGTAGCCAATGGCCTCCGTGTTCGGCCTTTCCAAAGGCAGGTGTTCTCCAGAGCCCGAACACAGCTCCTCTCGGGGCTCAGAACAGACCTAAACTGCACTTAGCATTTTTAAATTTAAAATGTGTGCTTAGATGAGTGCCACTCTTGCTGAACAATCAATTTGCATTACATTAAATTAACATAGTAATGGACAGCTATAAAATTACACATTTCATGCATTAAAGTTAATGATGAAATAATAGGTAATAACAGGTTGCCAATTCTGACATAACTATCACACAATCAGTAAATCCACTCCACAATAATGAATAACTTTAAACAACCCATTTCCTGGGCAAGAATCTTGAAAGAGGAACACATAAATTGGAAAGTTATTGTCTATCGGGACAACATAATTACTCTGGAAAGAGAAATACAGGGGTCTGTTAACCTGAAGCATATGGTTACAGTGGACTTTTCCATGCTTTCTTTATATTGAGTAATTTGGGAGAATTTAATACAGCGTCACCTCTATTTTGACGTGCTGTTTCCATATCATTCATTTTTATGGTAAAAAACACTAACTCACGTGCTTGGAATAGGATCTGAACAAAGGTGGTAGTTCTTGGTAATCCAAGAAAGTGAGAAACATATGTATTTGGTTCTTAAGATTCATTTGAGTTTTTAAATTAAACAACATGATTTATTTTTACTTGTTTTTTTCCTCTCTCTCTAATTATCTATGTGCATGAGACACTTTTCAAAAAAAGAAGTACTTAAAAAAAGTGACTCACGTAGACGTGGGAAGGAGCTAGCTGGTTTCGTGTGTGTGCTGAATGATGTATGAATAAAAATATTCAGGGAACACTCAAGATAAAAACTTAACTGCTTCAGGCTGGCTGTCATTACTCCCCTGGGGTAAAGAAGACCACTCTGAAAATGCTCAAGTTGCAACACCGCCTGTTTTAAGCACAGATCTTTGCAAGTCCTTGACGAAAATGTGTGCGCTTTTATATTGCGAGAAATCTCAGTCCCTTCACGCCTCCAGATCAAACCACTACCACCGGCAAAAAGCTCGTGAACCACAGACAGGTAAGCTCCCATAAGATGTGAGGCGGGTCTTTTTCTGCAGGGTCTGCACGGCACTCGGTGGAACACTTGTGCCTCTCAGGATGTTAAGAGGTGCTCTGAGGGGAGAAAAAAATTTCTAAGCAAAAAAAAAAAAAAAAAAACCAAATGTTCTGCAAATGCTGGGCTAAACAAAGTTAATAACTTCATTTTCAGCTGCAAACTTTACCATCTGTAATATGTTAATACCTACAGAGAGGCTACAAGGGGGAGATGCTATAGATAGTGTTTCCCCAAACTAAACTGGCCACAGAACTATTTCCCACAAAACGACCCCACCAATCACCAGTGTTCCACAGAACACAGTTTGGGAAACACTTGTCTAACTTTATTAAGCAGAACCAGCATATTTTGCCTAAAAAGATCCAAAGTCTTGCTTACTTTCTTAGAAAATGAAATAAACCAACAGAGAAATAAAAGAATAAAAAAAGGATTTAACTCACAAAAGTGAGCCTGGGACAAACAAAAGGAAGGGGAAGGTATGAAACACGTTAACTTCTGGATAAATTAATAGAAGGCTTTCCGATTTCCAGGTGAGAAAATGTGCCCAGGTCAAACCAGAGGCCCCCTACGCTGGCAGCCAGATGGTAACCCTGTGACTTTAAGAGACTTCTTCATTCATGCAGTGGGGAGCACAGCATTTCAGAGGCTCTGATGAGTTCCATTCTGCGAGGAGACCTTCAGGTGAACCCTTTGCTCACCGATCTCTTCACGAAGTCCAGAGACTCCACCACAGGGCAGGACTCACCTGCTGTCCTGCCTCGGTGGCTGGCACCAGGGCCGGAGAGACAGAGCAAGCCTAAGATCTGATGGGAAAAAGAACCTAAAAATAAATCACTGGAAAAAATTAAAAGATGCCCCCCCCGACCCCCGAAAGCTTTCAGTTTTGTTTTCTCAAAATTCTAGCCCTGGCTGGGCATGGTGGCTCACGCCTGTAATCCTAGCACTCTGGGAGGCCGAGGCAGGTGGATTGCTCAAGGTCAGGAGTTCGAGACCAGCATGAGCAAGAGTGAGACCCCAGCTCTACTAAAAATAGAAAGAAATTAATCGGACAGCTAAAAATATATAGAAAAAATTAGCCGGGCCTGGTGGCACATGCCTGTAGTCCCAGCTACTCGGGAGGCTGAGGCAGGAGGATCGCTTGAGCCCAGGAGTTTGAGGTTGCTGTGAGCTAGGCTGACGCCACGGCACTCACTCTAGCCCGGGCAACAAAAAGCGAGACTCTGTCTCAAAAAAAAAAAAAAAAAAAATTCTAGCCCCACTAACCTAGGTTTTCTCTTAAGATACAGTTAAATAAATTGTACTGAAAGGACTTGTTACCTGATTGGAAGTTCCTCTCACACCAGAAAAGTTCTGTGAGATGCTGCAGGACACCATTTGGCACGTCTCAGACTTCATTTGCACATTCTCAGTTGTACTGCTATAAATGTAACCACTTGTGTGCATATACATTCACAGTGCACTGAATGTACAACGGCAAACTCACTTGTCGAGAGAGAAAATTTTCTCTTCGACGTGTCAATTGTCTCATTTTACCAGTGTCTGCTCGCTTCCAAAAATGCAAAGACAGAGGAAGAAAAGTTGGTTCTGGCTTCGCTCCCTTTGCATACAGGCAGAAGGCCAACCACGGGACCCCACGTTTTCAACGATACCGTGATCCCCTTAAGACCTCTGGGGACAGGTGCTTAAGGTAGGTTAAGGAATTATGTTGCCAGGTAGGGGTACTTAACATACCAGCACGTGGAGGTGTGCCTGAATAATAATCCCCCTTTGACAGTCTACTCATCTATCCCGTTTAAACGCCCCCTCCTTCAGCAAATACTTTCTGATGTTGCCGCCCAGATATAACCGCTCCCTCACTCCTCAATGGTTCTTTGCTCCAACTCCCAAACAGTGCCTTGATACAAAGCAATGGAACCAGAAAAGATATGCTCCGATGGTTGACAGAAGAGAAGAGGAATGTTCAATCCATGCGGGAGGCCCTGGTGAGATACAGACGTACAAGGGGACCCCAAGACCTTAGCAAGGGATAGCCAATGTGGGGTTACGAATGGGAGCAGAGAAAACTCACAGCAGTGTTACCAGGGGTCAGCCCTTTGTCTGGGTTTTATAATAACACTGGTACTCTGGGGAAAAAAAAAACAAAAAGGAAGAAGGAACTACTGTATATTCATATTGGGGGAATATTTTTAGTCTTGTGTTTTTGACGTGTGAGCTGCCAGCACAAAATACACCAAACACCTTCCTAACTCTCTCAAACCAAATAAATAAATGAAAAGAGAGGCTGTTGAAAACCTTGACAAGCAGCTTGTCAAGAAAAGCTGTTTTTCACATAAGAAACCTCCTTTCAGAACCCTAAATCCTATCAGCTTCCATTCTATTTGCAGTACCCCTATCTGTTAGTATCACAACGGAAAAGTGTAAATTGGACCCAAAAAAATTCCTCTTTATTTTTAAAGCCAAAAAGTGATCAAGGAATTCTGTCTACGTTTCAAAACACTATGCATATTTCAGAGATATATTTATAGACTTTACAAAGGGTGCAATATTGACTTCTGGGGTTAATGCGACATCCATAGATTTATTTTATACATTAGGTCCTTCACCCTATGTTACTGGCAATAAATTTTTTATGATCAGTTAAGTTTGGAATCAATGCAGAATTTGGAATGAAGTATTTATCAGAACCATTTGTGACTGTAATGATTTTAAGCCAATACGCATGTTATTATGTAACCATCTGCCCTTTTATAAACTCCAGCACAATTGCTCAGGACTAGCAGAGAGAGACCCAGAGAGTTTGAAAAGAAAATCTAAAAAAGCAGCGAAACGATCCCGATTTAATCCCACTGTCCAGCACAAGAAAGAGAAAAAAAGAAACCAGAAAAATGCAACTTTTTTTTCCCCTGTCTACCAGCTTCACCGCTCGGCCATGACTACCGCTCAACTTTTTTTTTTTTTTTTTTTTTTTTTTTGAATTTTAGAAATCTAGTGGAGGAGAAACCTCTGAAAGACTTTAAAAAAGGAGTCAACACCTTCAGAGATGTAAGACTGCTGAGGCTGAGTCAAATGGCAGCGTGGCTTGATTGCATAAGGACGAGACGGACCCTACCTGGAACTGCCAGAGAGAGAAACGGGGAGCGTGGCCCCGTCAAGCACTCAAAAAGGTCCTGCCAGCCTGCCTGGTGGGTCCCTACCCACTGCTTTGGGTTTAAGTATCCTCAAATCACCCTGTAAAATACAAACAGGTCAACTGCACAAGGCACAACAACAAACCTTCACTCTAGCTTGGACGGTACTCACAGTTCCTTAGCAAGGAGCTGCCTCCCACAGGGGAGGCTCAGGTGTGGAAGGAGAGCCCGACACCTGAGCAGGTAAGTGCTGCCAGGTGGGTCCCAGGCCAAGCAGGAAGGGGGAGGGACAGGAGGCTAAATAGGGGGAGGGCCTCCAAACAAGGTATTAAAACAAAGGGAGGAGAAAGCAACTAAGACAGCATTTACCACTTTCACATTTTGCCACAAGGTTAATCCTGTGAACATACAAGGATTCATAATTCTAGACTACATATAATCTAGACCATATATAGTTTTTTTGTTGTCATTGTTTTTACCCCAAACATCTCCAAGATTTTTCGGTGGATTCCCAGAGTGTTTAACCTGAATTCCACAGCTCCCTACACTCTCTTGGCATTTGCGGGAATATTTCTTAGCTTCTCTGGCACGTCTCAGTTCCTCAGGGATAGATGTGTTAGCCCCTCCGTCTTTCTTTTTCATTTTGAATTAAGACAGGTCCAACCTTGACAACTATTAACTGTAACTTATCAAACATTTTCCTCTAAAAAACGTATTTAGGGAAGCACTGACAAAGACGCTAACAATAAGCTGCTTCCTGCTGATTCACATTAAAATTTTAAATGTGCATTCCAGAAAGAAAACTTTTAAGGTGTTTTTCCAAAACAGATACAACACTGATTTCCAACCTGACAAAAATAACCCAAATCCAGATCAATCTAACTTATAAATAATGATGTAAAAATATTAACTCAAACATTAGCAAACAGAATCCATCAGTGCAATAATAGAATAACATATCACAACCAAATAGGCTTTATTTTAGTGATACCAGGCTCTTTCGAGGAGAACAGAAATTAAGCTGGGTGCAGTGGCTCACACCTGTAATCCTAGCACTCTGGGAGGCTGAGGCAGGAGGATCTCTTGAGGTCAGGAGTTCAAGACCAGCCTGAGCAAGAGCGAGACCCCATCTCTACTACGTCTCCACTAAAAATAGAAAAAATTAGCCAGGTGTGGTGGTGTGCACCTGTAGTCCCAGCTACTCCAGAGGCTGAGGGAGGAGGATCACTTGAGCCCAGGAGCTGGAGGTTGCTGTGAGCTATGATGATGCCACTGCACTGTAGCCCAGGTGACAGAGCAAGACTCTGTCTCAAAAAAACAAAACAAAAACAGAAACTCTACTTCTGTAATTCATAATATCAACAAGTTGAAGGAGAAAGACCACATGATCATCTCCACAGATGATAAAAAGCATTTGATAAAATCAAAATCCACTCTGATTTAATAAGCCCTTAATAAAATAGAAATCTATGCATATTTTTAATTTGGAAAAGAGAGACACAAATATAAATGTATCTCAACTCTAAAGTCCAAATCATGCTTAATTACACATAAGCAGCAATCCTATTAAAACAAGAATCGTCACTATCAATACTCTATAATTTTATGCTTTCCAATTAATACTCGTCAATGCAATGAGGAGAAAGACATAAATAATAAAAATTAGAATGAGGCAAAATTATTATTTTTGCAAATGATACATGTATGTAACTAAAAACCAAAGAGAATCAACTGAAAATGAATGAAAACATTAAAAGTAAGGTAGATGATTATAAAACTAGTATACAAAAATAGCTTTTCTTACAGGAACAAAAGCCAATTAAATATACATAAGAAAGATACCACTTACAAGAGCAAAAAGGGCATACATTTTCAAAAATATGTTTTAAAAACATATAGAATTCATAAGAAGAAAAATTCTAAATCATACAGAGAGACATAAAAGATGACAAATTAATGGAAAGACATACTTTATTCTTAGATGGAAAGACTCATTGTAAAGATGTTATTCCCCCCTAAATTACTCTATAAATTTCATGTGATCCCAATAAAAATGCCAAGAACACTTCAAAACTTGGAAAGTTAATTCTAAAAGGCACATGAAAAATTAACCTGTGAGAATTGCCAGGAAAATTCTGAAATATGGTGTTATTAACCCCACTGGATATTAAAACATACTATAAAGCTAAGGCAATTAGAACAGTTTGTTACTAGCAAAACAACAGTCAGAAAAATGGGGCAAAAAATAGTTCAAAAACATTATGCACATAGAAATTTATTATATAATAAATTTGGCATTTCGAATGCAGGAGAATGATGGATTATCCAATAAATGTGTTAGTATAATTGGCCAGTTACTAGAGGGAAAGTAATGCTGGTTCTGTTCTCATATCTTACATCAAAATAAATCCCAGATGGCTCAAAATCTAAATGAAAAAATAAAGATCTTAGAAGAAAAAAAGGAACGTTGGAAAAATAATAATCTCAGCATAAGGAAGTCTCTACTAGGCAAGGGACAAAAACCAAATGCCATAAAAGAGAAAAGAAAACTGGTAAATTTGCAGTAGCATTTGAAACTTTTGAAAGGCATGAATATCAACAACAAAGTGAAAAGCAAAAGACAAAGAAGCAAAAATATTTGCAATTCATATGCTAGACAAAAGGCCAATTTCTTCCAGAGTGCCTTCAAATCATTAGAAAAAGAACAAGAAGCTTGTGTAAAAATGGATACGGTTAGTGTCCTATGTTGGGCTCTCTGGAAAACAGATTTAGGAGATTGAGAATAGTGTGCAGGTTTACTGGTGAGTGTTCTTAGGGTCAACACCCACAGAGAAGGAAAGGAACCAGGACTAGTCAGAAGGTGCAATCACAGGCAGTGGTGCAATCACAACGAGGACCTCGGCTGGTCCCACGGGCAGATCTGCAGCTGGGATGGCCATCCAGAGACGCCGCAGACTGGTAACAAAGGGGCTGAGCTTTCGCAGTCCCACGGTGACTAGGCCTTGGATATGGGATATCCAGAGAAAGAGATATGACCTTGACCAGGGAGCTGTTTTCAGCTGAAGCAATCCAAGAAAGGGGCTGAAGACTGAGTTCCTTCTGCTACCTGCGTATACAGCAGCTGAAGGAATGAGAATTTCGGTCCTTCAGAGGGACCCAGGCAGCTCAACGCAGCTTGCAGTACTATTAGTAAGATTCAGTTCATAGCAACAGAAAAACAAAAGGCTAGTAAACCCACAAAAAGATACTCAAATGCACTTATAGCTAACAAAATGTAAATTAAAACGAGTATCATTTGTCCCATTAGATAAGCAAAGATAAAGCGGTTGCCAACAGAGTTGTTAATACTGATATTCTTAAATGCTGTTGAGAGGAATGCAAAGCTCTAAGATCTCCTGGAGGACAATTTGGCATATCTTTCTAAATTGAAAGTGTGCACATCCTTTGACCCGGCATCTCCACTTCTAGGAATTGTTCCTACACACAGATTCACAGGTATACCCAAAATATGTACGAAAGCTATTAAACACTGCCTAGTTGGGAAGTTTGTTTGGAATTTCAATTAGATAACAGATAGCAGACTTCTGTTTCATGGTATATCATTTTATAGTATACTGAATTTTTTATCCTGTATTTGTGTTATTTTTTTAAATAATAATCAAAGAAAGAAAATCCAAACATGAAATACCTGTCTATAAAGATATCTTTATGGTATATGCCTATATCTAAAAGAAACCCTTTTTTTTGTTTTCATACTGCCATAGCTAGAATATCTCCTAGATTCTCTTACACTCAATATTGTAAACTTACTCCTATATACAGGGAATCTGTATGAAGTCTCTCAATGTATTTCTCTTCTGCAGAGCAAACTACACCAATTTAACTCAAATCCTCGCAGGTCTTAACACTTTTGGAAAGGACACTGGACGACCGGGTATTGCTATGTGTCAATTATGCTAATAGGCACTCTAATATATTATCTAATTTAATCCTAACAATCCTACGAGTTATGTGTCATCATTCCCAGAGTGCACAAAGGTTAAATGACTAGTTCTCTGTAATACAAGTGAAAATCCAGCCAAGTCCAGTCCATATGTAGTGTTCACTTCTTTCTACAACATACTCCTGCCTCACACAATATTTTTCTTTTGACTTCCACAACATTTTGTAAGCAACCATTGGTAACCTAAAATAAGTGGTATAATTTCCATTTTAAAGAAGAAAAGGCTGAGAAACAGCAATGGGTAAATGTCTTTCTCTAGCTCAGAAAGCTACAATTTCACGTAGTCCTAGAATGCCAGTCTTTGTCTTCCCTCTATCTCCTTTTGAATACACTTTAATCTGTTCATAACCCTTCCACTAAAAGAAAATTCAAAGTAGGTGGGATCTCTGCCTCCGTCTTCTTTGGACTGCCATTAGAGAAAGGATTAGGGGAAATATGTTCAGCCAGGAGAAGGAGGTAGAGGTCCAGCATTATTGTTTTCCTTTAATCGTTACATTCAAGGTCATACAACAGAAACCTATGTTTGGGTCAACTATTTGAATCCATGGGGAGAAAGGAGACCCACAAACCTCGGAGGCAAAAAAGCAATAGGAAGACAAAATGAAGGACGTGTCTCTCAAAAGTCAGGACAATTTATTTAACCAATGAGTTAAGAGACAGTGGGTACTTTGAGTGAGTTTCCCAATAGCCGATGCAACTGCTGCCCACGTGAAAACAGCCAAATGCTACCAAAAATTAGGCTTGAGCCAATGTCAGAAATCTTTTAAAAAATATCTTAATTGTAAGTAATCAGAATGAATGATGGGTTGGTTTAAAAATATGTTCAGGATTTTTCCCCTAGATAGCGTTGTTGTTATCCCGAGGAAAGATGCTATTGCTTCTGCTCCACTGACATTGTTCATCATTTTGCCCAGACCCTTCGATAGAGATTGCTGTTTCTCACTGCCGACCATCTGTTGTCATCTACACGAAGAATCTACATAAATCCCTACTAGTTGCTGTACCTCAGAAAGGCCCCCTCTTAAAGAAAACCACAAATTAATTGTCGCTGCTTTAAAACTCTGAGAAAGAGAAATGAATCTAAATATACCTCCCTCCCCCAACACACACACACACACACACACACACGTACACACAGCAAATTTCATCTATAATTTAGAAAATGGATGCAGTTCAGCAACAGTTAAAGACTAATTTCTTATGCTTTTTGTGCATTTACATAATTGATTCGCTAGATAATGCACTCTGCTTCCTTATTTAATAAACATGTTAATGATTTCAGACAATTACTCAAAACTGCCTGCAAGTGTCTGCCTAAGAAAAGCAACAAAAAATAATTAAAATGAAAATACACACCAAAAGGCACATCCTTCATATCACATTACACAAGATATTAAGTCAATATGTCACCCTGTCACCAGTCACTTGCTACCTGCTGTTATACATTTATTCAAATTCTA
>RJWJ010038398.1:0-15019 GCA_004363605.1 Indri indri
TTAATATTTCAATTTCTTTAGTGAATTTTTCTTCCAAGTCCTGGATTTTTTTGTGGTTTCTTTTTGTTGGTTATCCATTTTTTCTTGCATATCATTGAGTTTTCTTACAATCCATGTTTGAAATTGTTCTTCTGTCATTTTAGTGTTCTGAGTTTGCTTAATGTCCATTGCTAGGGAGCTGTTGTTCCTCTTTGGGGGTGTGCTTTCCATTTGAGTCTTCATACTTCCAGAGTTCTTTGGCTGGTTCCTTCCCATCTGGATTAGTTGTTCCTTCTTGCGTTTAGATTTTTGCTTGGATAATGACACACGCTGTTTAGTCTCTGAGCCAATAGGTGATGTTTGCGGGTGAGATTTGACCACACCCTTTATGATGAATCAGTAGCTACAGTAAAATTGTGTGCAGAATGACCTTCCTGTCAGTAGGTGGCACTTACTGGGAGGAGTGAGCTGCAGTGCTGTTTTTGGGTCCTGTAACCCGCTCTTTTTCCTCTGGAGAGGCCCTCTTGTGCGTTGGGTGGTGGGTGGGGCCCTGGTGTGTCCTTATTCTCCAGGTGTGTCCTTATTCTCCACCTCAGTGGGCGTAGGTCCGGGAGTGAGTCTGGGTGGGCCTGGATTGGGTAAACCTGCCCTCAGCCTCCACAAATGCTGTTCGCAGGGTTCAAAGATCTGTTCTTTGCTTCTGTGCAAAGCTACCAGGAGGGGCTGAAATGGCCCCACTCAGCTGAAAAGTCTGGGCTTGGGGGGTGGGGCTGTCTGAGACCCACACTCTGGAGCAGGTCTCGCCCCCACTCCCCCTCTCTGTCGCCTCTCCCAAGCCTCTGCCAGCAAGCAGTACCTCAGGCCAATGGACCTTCCCTGGGTGTCATGTGGGCTGGGAGGTTCCCTACCCAGGATTGCAGCCTGAGCTGGGTGCACAGTCCTCTTTTGGGAGGAGGGCTGCCACTCAGGCATGCTGATCTGCCCCTGAAGGCACATGCCCCTCAGCAGGCTCTTTCACAGATCTCCGTTTTGTGCCCCGGGGCAGTGCAATCATGACCTGGGTGTACGGGATCTAGTCTGCAGGCCTGTCCCCTGGGCCCTGGAGATTAATCCCTGACCCTGCCAGGTAGAGGGGTGCTGGTCTCGAATCACCTACAAGGTGCCCAAGGTGAATCTATTTCACTCCACCTTGGGATTTGCCCCGCTCTCCTGGAGTCACCAGACAAGCAACACCTGGGAGGGCTGGTGGGTAGGGAGCTCACAATCTGAGTACCCCTCAGTCTGCTGTAGGGCCCCAAAAGGAAAGTTCCCATTCTTTGGAGATGCCTCTGCGTGATGGCTAAATTGTCTCTCTGGGCACCCACGGGTAGGGAAGGGGAAGGAGAGAATGGATCAATATGGCGTCTGCTGAAAGGCTTAGGTCTGAGCCCCGGGAGGTGCCCCGAGGGAGCCGGGAGCCTGGCGCCCTGTCTGCAAGAGGCCACTGCTCACTGGCGGCAGCCGTCTCTGCGCTGGTGTTGGCAGGTCTCTCCAACCACTCAGGAGCCCACCAACAGTCTGAGATGCAAGAGAGGGGAAAGTTATCTGCTCCACCAACCCTTGTCGCTGCTCTCGGGGACCTTTTTCCTTCCAGTTCTCCTCCGCAACATCTTCCTGTGGAGTCTCTTATAGTTTCTGGCATCCTTCCTTCTGACCCTCACCTGATCTGTTTTTCTGCTAGTTGATTTTTTTCACTTTCTTCTAAAATCTGTCTTTTTTGCAGAGACACTCTGACTGGCGGCTTTTCTAGTCTGCCATCTTGGCTCCTCCCCACCATATCAGTTACTATTAAGTTCACTACAAAGGAACCAAAACAGTCCCCAAACCACTGCAGTCTTAAACAAGATAAATATCTGCTTCTATCTATTTAAGAAGTATGTAGATAATCACGCTTGAGATGATATTGTGCTACTGAGTGTCGAGGACATGGGTGCCTTCTGTCTTCTCCTGTATGTTCTATAGTCTAAAAGAAGAGAAGTGTGTTTTGGGGGGAGGTTGGCTTTGGCTGCGACAGTGTTGAGTTCATTAGGAGAAATTCTCTGGGTAAGGGAGGGTCACCAGCACTCCATTGACCAGTCACTGAGATTGTGGAAATCATGGAAAATCAGAGAACTAGTGGAAGTCTGTGGTGGGAAGTTTATGATGATAAATGTGACAAGTCTGGGAGCACGTTTAATTGCCAGGACAATCTGGAGAGCTGGAGGCATATTCTTTTGGGAGAGCCAAGAGAGGTGCTTGACAGATGGGACTTTGCCTCAAGCCTCAGAGAATCAAAAGGCTCCTGTCTCATTTTTTCACATCTGTTCTTGGCTTGCTAAATATTACTCTTCTATGTATTCCCCTCACCTAGATGCCAAGTGTTTTCTCTAAGAAAACATTGCATCTTTTCCAGCTGTACTGTAACTTTACACTGACTTGAATTTAACACAATTTTATTGCAGATGAAAATGAAGAGGCTTTCAGATGTTTCTATCATGCATGCATTCCCGAATGACATTCTTAAACTTAGAATAATATTTTTCTTTAGAGAATGAGGTTTCCTAGGACCCCACATCCTCTTTAATTAAATATTAATAAATATAAATCATGATCTCATTGAAATAAGTTGTTGATTCATTTCTCCCCTATTAAAAGATAACAAAAACTGATTATGATAGACTGGAATGCAAATTCTAAGTTGTTTCAGTGCCAAACAATGATTGATACATAATTTTATTAGAAATGTGATACTAATGCCCAGTTTATTCAGACAGGAATGCCTGGATTTATTTATAAGTAGAGAGGTTAGTTTAGTGGGGGCATTTAAAGGATTCCTCAAAGTACCCAATAAACAAAAATGCTAAATATATTTTGCAAATATATTTCTTGTCCTTGACAAACTTCTCTTTTAAAATGGAAAAGTGCAATGTTCTCCTAAGGCATCTATGCCTATTTCTTACTAGAGTGATTTACAACCTAATGCCAATGTTTTTAATTTCTTTAACAAACTGTTTGGGTAAGTTACATTTGAGTTGAAAAAGTGAGAGAGGAGGAGGGACTTGGTGATCAATTTTCCCAACAGCAAACTGAGAAAAGAAAATGAGATGGTTGATATTTGTAATATTTTAGAAAATTCAGAATACATGAACACCAAAATGTCTGGGGAGGGTAGGCTCAATCAGTGCACCAAAGTAGAGGTAGTATACTAAAATAGGAAAGGAGTGAATGGTGTTAGGTTAATGGGAACTTGGCACTTCAAGAAAGGTGGTGAAATAGAAACAAGGGACAGTATGCAAGAGGCTCAGTTCAACCCACATAACTCACAGTCTTGCCTGCAGTCAGCCCTGCTTTAAAGCAGGGATAGAGATGGGGAGAGACAGAGAGACACAGACAAAGCTGTAAAGAATATGAAAGGTTAATAGAATTGCACCCATTAATGTTCAGAGATTTTTCAACAAGTTTAAGAAGTGTTAACAAAAGACTAATAGTTAAAATCAAATTCCTCTCTCCAGATGTCTTTCTTTCAAATTTCTGAATGTGTTAATTTTGAAGATTTGGAGCACGCCATGATTTCTTTCCCTCAAATTGTGGAGTTTGTCCTTTTCTTTCTTCAAAGTCCTTCACATATGGGAAATTTCCACTGCCCAATCCCTGGCAGAAATTTGCAACAGAATGTTCTCTCTCCCTCCCTCTTTCCAGTCTTTCCTTTCTTCCTTCCCTTTCTTCCCTTCCTTCCCTCCCCCCTTCCTTCCTTCCTTCCTTCCTTCCTTCCTTCCTTCCTTCCTTCCTTCCTTCCTTCCTTCCTTCCTTCTTTCCTTCTTTTTGCTTTAATATGTGTATTTATTACTAGTAAATTATAAGGAAATCTCATTACATCAGATTTATTTAGATACGTCATAAATTACTTTTATTGAAAGAAGTAAAATTGTGTTAAGTTAGGTCTCTGTAGGGATATCTGAGATGTATAGTCATTTTCAAACTAAGCCTTCTATTTTATTACATGCACACTACCATAAAAACAACCCAGCTGGTTCTCCCACCTTCCTTTCTTACTTCAACCATGCATACTGCTACCTAATGAAACTCTTTTTTAAAAAGAAGTTTTGAGCATGTTTTAGAAACAGAAATGTTTTCCCAAGAGAAATCTTACTGGGACATGGAAACATTAGAGATTTAAATTTGAGCAGCTGTGTCCCAGACAGCAGAGAGGACTGAGCCACACCTATTTGAAATCTCTGAAGTTACCATCCATCTCTCAGTAGTTTTGGGGCTATTTCCCCAGATCTGCATTTTAATTACTGCTGCCCAACAAGAGTTCTTCCTTGATAGATTCTGGTTATCAGCCCTTTATCAGATGCATAGAAAGCAAATATTTTCTCCCATTCTGTGGGATATTTGCTCTAATGATAGTTTCCTTGGCAGTGCAGAAGCTTTTTAATTTCATCAGATCCCATTTATTTATTTTTGTTGCTGTGGTGATTGCTTTGGGGTTCTTCTTCAAGAATTCCTCACCTAGGCCAACGTCTGAAAAGGTCTTCCCAATATCTACTTTTAGAATTCTTAAGGTTTCATGCCTTAGGTTTAAGTCTGTTATCCATCTTGAATTGATTTTTGTGAGAGGTGAGAGATAGGGATCCAGTTTCATTTTTCTGCGTGTAGCTATCCAGTTTTCCCAGCACCATTTATTGAAGAGAGATTCTTTTCTCCAGTGTATATTTTTGTCAGCTTTTTCAAAGATTAAATTACCATATGAGGATGGTTTTATCTCAGGATTCTCAGCCCTGTTCTAGAGGTCAATGTCTCTGTTCTTGTGCCAGTACCATGCTGTTTTAGTTACTATAGCCTGGTAGTACAGCTCAAAGTCTGGTAGACTGATACGTCCCAGTTTGTTCTTTTTACTTAAGATTGCTTTGGCTATATGAGGTCTTTTCTGGTTCCATACAAAGCGTGGAATTATTTTTTCTAGTTCTGTAAAGAATGACGATGGGACTTTGATAAGGATTGCATTAATTCTGTAGATCACTTTAGGTAGTATGGACATTTTAACGATATTGTTTCTACCTATCCATGAGCATGGTAGGTTTTTCCATCTGTTTACGTCTTCTGCAATTTCTTTTTTTAGTGTTTCAAAAGTCTCTCTGTATATGTCTCTTAGATCTTTTGTTAAATATATTCCTAGATATTTAATTTTCTTTGAAGCTATTGTAAAAGGTATTGCGCTTTTGATTTGAATTTCGGCTTGACTGTTATTGGCATATATGAATGCCTCAGATGTGTGTGTATTGATTTTGTATTGTGAGACTTACCGAATTCATTTATCAATTCTAGGAGTCTCTTGGATGAATCCTTGGGGTTTTCTAGATATAGTATCATATCATTGGCAAAGAGTGAGAGTTTGATCTCATCTGCCCTCATTTGGACTCCCTTGATGCCCTTATCTTGCCTAATTGCCATGGCAAGGATTTCAAGCACTATGTTGGATAGAAGTGGAGATAAGGGGCATCCTTGTCTGGTTCCAGTTCTAAGTGGGAATTCTTTCATTTTTTCCCCATTCAATATGATATTGGCAGTGGGTTTATCATAGATAGACTTGATAATTTTAAGAAATGAACCATCTATGCCTATTTTGATGAGAGTTTTTATCATAAAGGTGTGTTGGACTTTGCCAAATGCTTTTTTTGCATCTATTGAAAGAATCATATGGTCTTTGTTCTTGCTTTTATTTATGTGGTGAATTGTATTTATATAAAAGGCTGATAACCAGAATCTATCTAGAACTCAAAAAAATCAACAAGAACAAATCAAACAACCCCATCAACAAATGGGCAAAGGAAATGAACAGAAACTTTTCAAAAGAAGACAGAATAATGGCCAGCAAACATATAAAAAAAATGCTCAACATCTCTAATCATTAGAGAAATGCAAATCAAAACCTCAATGAGATATCACCTAACCCCAATGAGATTGGCCTCTATCAAAAAATCTCAAAGCAACAAATGCTGGCGAGAATGTGAAGAGACAAGAACACTCTTACACTGCCGGTGGGACTGCAAATTAGTGCAACCTCTGTGGAAAAGAATTTGGAGATACGTCAAAGAGCTAAAAATAGAAATACCATTCAATCCAACAATAGCACTATTAGACATCTACCCAAAAGAGGAAAAAACATTCTGTGATAAAGACATCTGCACCTGAATGTTTATGACAGCACAATTCACTATTGCAAGGATGTGGAAACAACCCAAGTGCCCATCAATCCATGAGTGGATTATTAAAACGTGGTATATGTATACAATGGAATATTACTCAATCATAAGAAACAACAGTGATCTAGAACCTCTTATACTTTCCTGGATTAAACTTAAGCCCGTTATCCAAAGTGAGGCACCACAAGTTTGGAAGAATGGGCTCCACTTGTACTCGCCATCAAATTGGTACTAACTGATGAACACTAGGGGGCTCACATGGCAGTAATACTCTCCAGGGATTAGGAGGCTTGGGGGTAAACCCACAACTAAAAGGACATGAAGAGCATTGTAGGGGGGAAGGGCATGCCTCTAACCCTTGCTTGGGCGAAGCAAAGACATAAAGTGTAACCTTAATTTTGTACCATCATAATACCCTGAAATAAAAAAAAAAAAAACAGTTCTTCCTTGAGTAATTCTTAGCTCAAAACTCTTTAGCATCTCACCGTAGCCTTCAGGATCTTCTTTCTTTCTTGATTATATTAAAGGACTGTGTTGGAAAAAATTAGGAAATTAAGAAGAAAAATATACAGGGACTTAATGAACAGAAATAATTTGGTTTTTAACTTATATAATAAAAACTGAATAATTTTCTTACTGCTCTTTCATAGTAATAACAATGTGTGCAGTTTACGTGAAATGCTATAGGATGAAAATAATTTTTACTTTATTCCTGTATCAGAACTCTGTGTAATACCCCGCAGATTTCAATAATCATTATTTTTTTTTTATTCAGCAGATGTTTCCTGAACACCTACTATATTTTGGGCACTGTTTTAAGCACTAGGGAACAATACAGCAGTGAATAATACAAACTTGTCTGTCCTCATGAAGCTTATATTCTAGAGGAATAAAAAAGCTATATACAAGATAAACAAGAAAAATATATACTGTGCTAGGTAGTGGTAAATAGTAAAGAAAAAAATCACAGAAGGGAAATATGAGGAGTTAGGGTAGGGGTGTAGATAGAGTGGCCAAAGTATGGCTTACTGATGTGTAACTTTAAAGAAAGACCAATGAAAGTTTGTTGAATGAAACAGATATTTAAAAAAAAAACAAACAGCAAGACATTTATGCGCAGAATTCAATTTAAAATTTTATTTATGTAGCATCTGCTATACATAAAGTTCTGTATGATTAGGAAAATATTAAAATAAAAGAGTGCACTTAAAATAACATATAAATATTTTAATATATAATTGATCATTTTAGGTAAAAATTGATTTATATTTTTGGAATTCCCTTTAAATCACTGAAGTCACTATGGAATTTTAAATAGTTCACTTACCTTGCTGGACCTCAGTATCCACTTTAAAATGAAGATATTCAACTCTAGAACTTTTTCTCATTCTGCAATTGTGACTTAACTGTCTAAAGTCTGAGCCAGTTACATAATTACCCCAGTGAAAAATATGGGATGAGCATTTTTAGACATTTATCTGCAAATAGGCTTTCTTATTTCTCTCAATGTTATTTAAATTTTTATTGTTTCTAGAGTGTGCATTATATGAAAAATAGCATAAAGAGTTCTGCAAAGCAAAAACAAACAAAAAACCCAGAGAGGAAAAATTATAAGGTCTTTATATGAAATTAAATTCTCAATGTACAACTAAAGTGATTACATATATGAGAGGTCTTCAGTGGCACTCAGTGCCTGGAATTCCATCACAGATTAGAATCTTGTGATAGTTCCTTTCAACCCACACCTAAGTGAACTTTGGATGGCTGGGTTCTGCTAATATCTGTTGCATAAGAACATCATAATGCTTACAGAAAGTAGATCATCATTTTTTCTTTCTTCCTTCCTTTTTTTTTTTTTTAAGGAAAAAAATGATCCTGATGTAAGGAGAAATAAGAAAGTACATTTCATTTCCTTTAACATATTTTAATTTTTCCTCATGGAGGGCTGACTCAGCCTGGATAGTGTGCTTTGGAATTCACATCTGAGCTTCATCACTAAGAGATTAACCCCCCAAAGGATAAAATAGTGACTAATATGAAGGATGCCCATGAAAGGCTCATTGGCTTCAGTAATTGGGGAGGGTGGCTGGAGTGGAGGCCAGGGGTCCATCAGGACATTTCTATCCCTTAAATTCCCCTCCTACTGAGAAACTCAATACCACTAAGTAAATCTTCTGTGAATTCAGAAACTGAGATAAAAAGTAATGCTTCCTACCTGTGAATAAAAGGAAGTAAAGATAATACCAACTTTTGTACTGTGAATTGGAAATTTTGCAGTCACACTCAAACTACTCCCTAAAACAAAATTTCTCACAAGTTTCAGAAAAAGGTAGCTGTCTTTTATTATGATATTATATTATTATTACTGGTGGAATTTTGTATATAAACAAGCACAAGATGATACTTCACTGACTCTAGATCTGTAATCTAAACGTATGAGGATAGAGAAATGACAGTGACTATTAGAAAAGTAGCAAAAACATATTGTCTTTGTTTTCCTTGATTCCTGGATGGGTATCTGAAGGGTAAAACTGCTATGGTTTTCTGTACCTAACTAAAAAACATAATGTCTTTAGAAGTACCATGATCGAAATGTGAGTAACTAATATCAAAACAAATGTATTTTGCTAGTTTTCATCTTTGTACAACATGGTGGCCCACTGTTGTTGATTAGAAATGTTTGCTAAGATCAAATATATGTGTGTGTGTGTGTGTGTGTGTGTGTGTGTGTGTGTGTGAGAGAGAGAGAGAGAGAGAGAGAGAGAGAGAGAGAGAGAGAGAGAGAGAGAGAAAGTGGAACGAAGTAAGGAAAATCATGAATAAATTGCATGATATTCACAATATAAAAACAGAATTTGACAAACTAATATTCCCTTGGCAAATGCTGTACCCATATCACATTCATATTGCTTCTAAGAATGTCTTTGGGAAATTTCTAATTTAAGTTAGGCATCATAAATTAATCCACCCTTTTTTAAAAATTTAGAGTTTGACCTCAGTTAGTTCTTTGGTTCTTCCTGTAAGTTGCTTATTGTAAACATCAATTTGTAAATCTTTTCACATCTTTCTTAAACAGGTGTGAAGCCAACTCTTTAGGCAGAATTCCTTGCAAGCAACTCTAACACAGATGAGTACATGCGAGATTCACAGCTTCATCTCTCTGCATGTAGATGAGTGTACACTAACGCACGTTTGCCTCATCTGGCTGAGGTTTTTGGGTTTGTTTTGTTTGTTTGAAATACATTTTACTGTGTATATGTAAGGTATACTACATGACGTTATAGGATATATATATATATATATATATATATATATATATATATATATAGTAAAATGTTTATTATAGGGGTAAAATTAACATATCCATCATCTTACATAAGTTACCCATTTCTCTCTCCCTGCCACCCCTCTCCCCCATGGTAAGAGCAGTTATAATCTACTTATTTAACAAAAATCCTTAATATAATATACTGCTATTAACTATAGTCTGAGGTTTTATTTGAAATGGTTAGTCTATAAATATTTCCTTGGTCTTTATTGCTACTAAGTAAACATAACAAAATGCATTTGTGATATAATAAATACTTAGATAAACTAAACACATTGTTATGGTAACAAGTCTATAATCCAGGCAAATATATATAAATAGTAACCCTTGTAAATAAAGTAGTAAAAGGAAGCACACATTTTCTAACTTACTTTCCTTGTCATGGACTCTGTTTGAGATAAATCTTGAACATAAGACACTTTCTTTTCATCTGTATACTTCTGTTTATATACAAGTATCAGGTCAAAATTGATTTTAAGAACAGAAAAGGGGCTATCTATGTTTTGTTCAATGATGTCAAATCTATCCTTGATAAACGGCCCATTTTTACTGTTCTTGACCAGTATGGATTCAAAAAGCCTGGAAAATGAATTATCCTGTAGAACAGAAGCTCCATAGTGGTGAATCTCTAAAATAAATAGAAGTTTTGGAGTCATATTTGCGTCCCATCTTAAATGACACCCATGTGCACATATGGTAGTAAAACTCAGCGGAAACCAAGCAGGTGGGAGTGGGGAGGAGGGGATGGGTAAATTCACATCTAATGGGTACAGTTCATGCTATCTTAGTGATGGGAACACTTATAACTTTGACTCAAATGATACGAAAACAATTCATGTCACCAGAATATTTGTGCCCCCTTAATACTCTGAAATAAAATTTAAAAAAAGCTACTCAGGCAAAAAACATAAAAAAGTATCTTGAAAATAAAATATGTGTATTTTGAAAACGATTGTGTTTTTTACTTCTGTTGTTTAGGCAGTGTAGTCTTGAGTGATTAGAAAAAACCTATGTGGAGATGAGAGGAGATAATTAGAAAACAGAAAATAGCATGTTTCTAAGATAAAGGGCCCAGGTCAACAAAATCTATCCTGAGAAAGATTTATAAAGAGTGGTTCAGACAGCCATGGGAGGTGCCCCTTGCCTTCCCATCTGCCATCTCAAGCCATCCATCATCTTTGGGTGAGTTTCTGCTAAAAACAGACACTTACAAGGTTATTATTGAGAAAAGGAAGAGAGAATAAGATGAAAACATATAGTCTTTTGAAAAGCTCTGCCCAATCTTATTTACAAAATTCACCATGTATTTCAATATACAATGAGGCAACATTAAATTAGGTAATAGTGGCAAAAGAAAAATGCTTTGTATACAGCAAGGTACTAGCAAATATGTAAATATTAAATAATTTTAAAGAAGTAAAAATAGTTTCCCTGAGAATATAAAGAATATCATCTTAAAAACTCTGTTATGAAATATTTCATTATAATTTTTTTTAATGTAGTGAAGTAGGGTTGATACCTTGTCAGCAGAACAGGGTGAGATTTGAAAACAAATAATATTTGAAATGCAAATAACTGACAAACAGGAACATGCAGTACTTTGTGATACATGTATGAGTGCTACAGATCCATTTATACTGATTGAAATAAACGTGGCAATTAACCAGACTGGGGATCTCAAAGGATTCTTGTTTAATTGTTACACTGCAATGCATTTCTCTTACTTTATATTTAATTACATCCCCTTTAAAAGATATAATGCTTTTAAATACATTTTCTGAACTGATGATTTGATTAAATTTTTTATTTTCCACTCAAAAAAAATTAGATGAACTATTTTGTGAAGGTAATTCATCTGCACACTTAGGAATATGTTCAAAATCTAGTGTATGTTTCTGTGTGCATTTACCAAGTGCATATAACACACAGCAAAAGCTAAACAAGATTAGTGATTCCCAACTACCAGAGGATAAAATCAATTTATCATCCATTCTAGCAGAAGCCATGGAGTTTTATAAGTGATTAAATTGAAGGAGACGGTTTGGGCAACATAGAAATAGAGCATCTCTTGATAAAATTATGACCGAGGTTGTCAAATCTGTGGTAAGCCTGTGATGTGGTTAGGCAGAGTCAGCTCCTCTGGGACCCTCGTTACAATGACATTTTCTTGTGTTTAGCTTGTCTCTGGATCTAAAGGAGGGAGCAGTTTTCTCGAACAACCTTCATCACCTTCCCCTTTCAATGTTGAGTAAGTCATACATTACACTTTTGTGTGTTTGTTTCTCTTTAAGATTTGTCCTAGCTGAACAGAGAATAGAGACAATAAAAATTCATAAGCAGTACTGATGTGAGGGAAAGTGAATTGGATTAAGTCAGGGGAATTGTTTGTGTGTAGGTCTTACCTCTGATAATTAGTTACTTCATGACTTCAGGTGAATCACTTTTATCTCCTTATTCTCAGTTTCCTCCCCTGCAAAGCAGTGAAGACATGCAGAATTATATGGAAGATTCCTGCCACCTCTGACATGTCAAACCTGTTTGCTTTTGGAAAAGCTTTACAATATAAGCATTTAGTTTACTTTTGCATAATGAGGATTTCCAAGTAAGAGAAAAACAGAGAGATAAATGTATACTAAGTTTTTTTGAGATTAAATGGTGGCTTTTTTGTTGTTGTTGTCATTTCCCTTTGCATTCCAAGAACACTTACGTGTGCAGAAGCGTAGATGAGGGTGAAGAAATTATGAACAAGGGTAAGGCAGAGGAATAAAGACATAGGAAATTAAGCAAGGTAGACTTAATGGGTACAATTAATAAGACCAAGTCGCCCTCTTAAAAGGTAGAGCTCAAAATACACCTTGCCAGAATTTCAAAAGAAGATCAGAGAGGAGGAAAATGAGCAGCCATTTCTACCCAGTGAAATCTTGAGCCCTGTATTAGGAGGGAGTATGAGGCACCCTTTCTGACATGGGTCATCATTGCCTCCCATATTCGCTGGCTCTAAACAGCAGCACATGTGCCTTGACTGAGGATGGCAAGAAAGAGCAGGTGCTCCATTGAATGAAACATCACCACAACTCCTCACTGGCCTGGGGTCCAAGTTTGTTACCTGCATGAGGTGTAAAAAATTGAGCCTTCTTGGATGATAGTCAAGTCTCCTAAGCCTGAATGGTCTCTAACCTTGGCTCTCAGTTTAGGTGGTCATGGTATTATGACCTTCTTGAAAGATCACAGTGTTCATGGACATGGTAACAGGTCCCTGTAGACACTGCTAAAGAATAGGAAAGTTAGAAAAAATGAGAAGCCTTCCATTTACTTGGTTAATTCCTTGAGTCTTAAATTCGTCTATTTGAGAGACATCTACCTATTTACCAAATGATGGTAAATATATTGAAATTAATGCTGCCTGGCCTTATGGCTATTAAAAACAATTATTCCATTTCCTTTTTGTGATTAGGGAAGCTTTCAAGGAAGATCAATTGAAATTAAAATAAAAGTAAAAAGTACAATGAACTAGGAGGAAAATAACACAAATTAATTATGTAAGCCAGAAATGAAACAAGGTAAGATATCCTGTGAGATCTTCCCAAAAGGGTTCTATCCTCTGAGGATCTGGCAAGCTCCGCAGAGGTTATTGCCCTCCTGATTTGCATTTACTTCATCCTCTAAAAACTTTCTTTTTCCCATGTCAAGCTCAAAGACTAAACCCATGTCTACCACGGACTTTACAGATTTTATCATGCATTTCATGGCATTGAACATCTGTTAGAAGATGACATTTGAGAACAACAGCCAAGTGAGCATATTTGCCATTCAGATATAACAGAAATGGAAGTAAGGAATCAATCTTTGATTTAACCCTGTAAAGTTACACTAACAGAGTACAGAACATCTCTTAATATGTCCTCAATACTTGAGTTATAATTAACCTAATGCCACTTGCCTTTCCAAGGGGGAGTTTCAGAAACTTCCCATTTGAGTTGTACAGCGATCATTAACCTTTAGGGAATACTTACCATATATCAAGTGCATTGTACATGTAATCTCCTTTCTTCTTCTTAATAATCCTGTGAGGTATGTTTTATTGGGTTCATTTTACAGTTGAGAAAACCAAGGCTTAGGGTGAATGATGTCTTAGTTTCTGCTCTTTCTCTCGTGTGTGTACCTCCTTGCCATTTCTCTTACTTTTTAAATCTGGTCTCAAAACTTAGTATTTTGTCTCCTCCATTTCTAAATTCTGGTTACAGTTGTATCTATACATGAAAAATCTTAAATATTAAAAATATGAATTTAATTAAATTCTCTATTTCTGAAAGGATTTTACAAGTTTTCTGATTAAAACATTGTTTATCCTTATCTATAGTTTGCATAATACCTTTTATCAAGAGTTGAAAGTACTGGGAGGCTGAGGCGGGTGGATCACTGAAGGTCAGGAGTTCGAGACCACCCTGAGCAAGAGAGAGACCCCGTCTCTACTAAAAATAGAAAGAAATTTTCTGGACAATTATGTATATATATATATAGAGAGAGAGAAAATTAGCCGGGCATGGTGGCGCATGCCTGTAGTCCCAGCTACTTGGGAGGCTGAGGCAGGAAGATTGCTTGAGCCCAGGAGTTTGAGGTTGCTGTGAGCTAGGCTGACGCCACAGCACTCTGGCCAGGGCAACAGAGTGAGACTCTGTCTCAAAAAAAAAAAAAAAAAAAAAAAAGAGTTGAAGGTAGCTGAGTAGCACTCCATGGTAACCTAAACATTTGTACCCCCATAATATGCTGAGATAAAAAAAATTAAAAAAGTATTGAAGGCAATGTATACTATAGTTTGAAATATAAAATTTACCATTTTCTATTTATTAGTAAATAAGACCTATCTTAATATTCTTATTCCTTTTAGTAAACAACACTTTCCCATTTTGGAGAACTCAACAATTTGAACTTTAGGCTTCTTACTGCCTCATCCCACAAGAATCTACTCAAACTTACCCTCCTAAGTTGATGCCCCACAATCCATACTCATTCTGTACTTTCTTTCCTCTATCAAAATTATTACCTGTTTAATGTTCTTCTCTCCCTCAGAATGAAAATAGGTCTTGCCAAATTGATTCATACTGAAGAATCTGTGACTCATGATTTCTCAAGTTCTCCTCACTGAATGGTATTGCTTTTTAAAATTTATTCAACAAATAAATATATATTTATTGATTATTCACTAAAGGCGATATACTGTACTACTGTTGGAATAAAGAAACAGATAAATGGAACTCACAGTGAGTAAGAGAAATTAAAGGTAGAAAGCAATAAATGATACACTGTCTGAGTCAATAAAGAATTAAGTGAATTCAGAAGCAAAAAGTACTGATATCTGGAGATGATATTGGAGAGCCTCATAGAGAAGCTGGCATTTGCACTGTTTCTAAAAGAAGTAGGATCTGGAAGTTTAAAGATAGAAAAGATTATCTGAGGAGGAATTATAGCATGAGTCTGTTTAGACCAC
>RJWJ010038399.1:0-14999 GCA_004363605.1 Indri indri
GGGCCTCATACCCTCAACTATGCGATGGCAGAAACGGCTCATTCCCTGCAGCCCTCGCCTTTAACGGACCCCTCCTTCCAGGTGACTGGTGTGGAAAGCAGAGAGGTAGGGGTAGGTATTAGTGCCTGAATCTTCTCTGCGGCCGGAACAGAAGACATCCTCATCTTGCTGCGCTGAGGACAGGACCCTTGCGCAGGTGCCGACTCCGCACCTGGCAGGGCACTGTGCGCTCCCACAGCTTCTCTAATCCCCCGTTGAGTTTGATATTCTTATCCCCACTTTACCCACAGGAAGGTGCAGTCCAGAAGTCTCCCTGGCCAAGGTGCGGCTAGGCAGGGGCAGGGTCGGTGCTCACGGTGCGTGGAGGCTGCATGATGGAGAATTGGACTCCCCGCCTCGCCCACACTTCACGGCGCACGGTCCTGGTCCTGCGCACCTCCCGCCCCCTCGGTTAACTGCTGGGTGCATCTATGCAAGTTGGAAGCGATGGGAGCCCAGCAGCTGTTCTTTTCCCCTCCCTTTTAGATGGAGGCAGGACTTACATGCAGCAAAGGCACAGATCTGAAGTGTGTATTAATTATACAGTTCCACGAATTTTTACCTACGCGCCCCTGGGCCTGGCCCTGCCTGAGGGGCTTCCTAAGCCACGGGAGTCTGTTCCCAAGATCTCAGTCTGGGACCCCCTCCCGCCCCCCGCCCCAGCCAGTGCTCTGGGCTCTCCCAGGGGCAGGCAGATGTGATTCGATGTGGCCCGGCCACGGGGGCCAGGTCAGGCTGAGCTGCCTGTCCCAGCGCACGTTCCGGGGGCGTGGCGCCCTGTCGGCGGAGCCTTCGGGCCTGGGCGTCCCCAGGGCGCCGGGCGTGGCGCTGGGGCGGCCCCGCAGGCGGTGGGCGGCTGTTTACCTGAGTGGGGTGGGGCCGCGGGCGGGGGCGGGGGCGCCCGGGCTTTGCACGCAACTGGCGGTGCGCCCTGGGAGAGAGGCTGCGCGGGAAGGCGGAGCCACCGGGGTCGCCGACCACTGTCACCTCGCTTAGCTACAAGCACCACCACCAAAGGGACCCCAGGCTTCCTGGGGCTCTAGGCAGTCTGCGGGCTGGCTGCTGCCGGTTGTCCTTTCCAAGGGTGGATCCCGATTTAGGGGTCCTGAAATTTGGAGAGCGTTCTTTGGGGAAAATAATACAGAAGCACAAATACACAGTAAAGCACAGGGCTTTGGAAGGGCGCCTGTGAGTGAGGGTCCTTGCAGCTCAGGCTTCGCTGGCTTTAAGGTGACCTCACCTCCGGCTCAGGGTAGGAAGGCCTGAGGTGCTCTGGATTTGGGGGCTTCTCCAACGCTGCAGGAGCCCCATTTAGTCAATTCACAGCCCTGCCCAGCAACGGTGAGAAGGGGTGTGTGCACAGGCAGGAGAAACACAGCCCCAAACTGGACTTCTGCTGCCCTGGGAAGAACTGAACCTGTCTCCCTCCTCCTTCCAGAAGGATGCAGCAGGCTGGGCCTGGCGGTCTAGGGCTGTGGAAAGTGACATCCCTGACCGTCCCTACCTCTGCATTCTCTTCAGCCCCCTGCCATTCTACTTCTCCTGGTGACAGTGCCTCAGCTCGACCAGTGAGGGGGCCCTGCATGGTCACTCCCTGTCCCCAGGGGCTGCCACTGGGACCCCAGAGGTCTCCCCGATGGACCCCCGGGCATCCTCAGGGCACGGGGAGCACATGGGCAAATGAGCTGAGAGGCCAGCTGGCTTGCGTTGGCCCAAGGAAAGGCATGTGATTCTTTGCCCAGGGTGAACCTCTGGACCTGTGTGCCAGCATCCCTGCACCCTGCGTCATCCTCCCCCAGATTTAAAAAAATCACATTGGAAATCGTGTGGGATCTTTTCTGATACTGTCTCCACTCTGCACTGAGCCACAGTGTGAATAAGTCTCTCACCGGCCTCTCTCCACCTAGCAGGGAGGAGGTGGATCCAGGCTATTTGGAACTGGTGAGGACCCACCCTGGGGTGTGAAGCCAGACTAGGGTCTCCCTTCACTGATTACAAGAGCCATGGCCTCCAAGAAGCCCAGGATGCACCAGGGAAAAGCAGGAACGCAGGGCAAGCCCAGGGAGTGTGCAGAGACAGAGACCCTGAGACAACGCTTGGGTTCCACTTAGTCGTTTGCAGTAAGGGTGTCAAGGTACACCCCTTCCTCTGACCTTTGCCTTTTAGGGTTAGAGTTCATATGTAGCATAAGCTGGTTTTGCAGCTTAGGAAAGTCACCACCGTGCCCTGGAGGGTGTTCCATGGAAAAGAAGAGTGAACTGATTTCAGATTAGTACTTAAGTTTAAACATTTCCAGTTTTTCTTCAATAGGAATCTGCTCCCTTTCTGCTTTTTCAGTGAAAACGCCCACTGAACTTAATGTGGGAAGTTATGGGAAATGTAAATTTTTCATTTCCTAACAAGCCTGTAACACAGGTTAAAAAAAACAAGACTGCTCTTAAATAAATGGTTTATGAATCCGTAGCTGTCTTCCCTGTGGACGTTGGTCCTGTGTGGTAACTTGGTGAGAGATGGTCATTGTATTAATATGAGTTTTCTATTGCTGTGGAACAAACTACCACAAACTTAGCAGATTGAAACAACACGTGATTATTCAGTTTCTCTGGGTCAGGAGTCTAGACAAGTTTAACTGTCTCTGTCAGGGTCTCCCAAGCTGCAATCAAGATGTTGGCCAGACAGTGTTCTCAGAACGCTGGAGGCGTGACTTGCAGGCTAACTCATGTTGTTGGCGTGTTCAGTTCCTCACAGTTAATGTGACTGGGGGTGCTACAGGCTGTCAGCTGGAGGCATCCCTTAGTTCCCGGGGACACAGGCTTTCCCAGCATGGCTGCTTATTGCATCAAAGCAGCAAGGAGAGCCTCTAGAGTGAGTCAGTGAGCAAGAGAGAGTCTTATATAATGTCACATAATCATGGGAGTGACATCCCATCGCCTTTGCCATGGTCTGTTGGCTCATAAACCCAGGTCGTATACAAGTCGACTTCATAGGTTCATGGCCATCTTTGTCATCCATCAGGTTCAGCATGACACAACAAACTGCATGTAGTTATGATATGGTTTTATTCTCTCTCTTTTGCATAGTACATCCTTCAACATGGTACCATGAATGGATGAAAGGGATGAGTGAGTAGGGAAGGGACCAGAGTCAAGGACACCCACCCAGACCAACGGACTCTGCTGTGTTAGCGCCGGGGACTCCTGGTCTTTCTGCCTCTTCTCTTCTGAGGTGTTTCCATGGATCGATCCCCCAGAACTATGGGCCAGGGCTGTGGCCGACTCTTGGCTTCTTTGCATGACCCGGTGACAAGAACTGGAGACGCTGAGGGTGTGGGAACAGCGTCTGCATGTCCACTCTTGGTGTGCCATCCTTCCCACCCTGTCTTCGTTCCATAGCGCAAGGGGCTGAGCACAGAAGCACTTTGGATTCCAGTTACCATTTCCGTGTAGGTCCCCACTGGGATGTGGCAGGGATGCCTGGATCCTGGTTACTATCTTGATTTTGGTCCAGGAACTTTTACAAGTCAACTCCCAAGAGGACCCATTCTGTGACAATGGCTATGGCAACCTCAGCCACTGGTAGTTCTTTGCAGGGAAGAGTTGGAAGGAAAGAAAGTAGGAGACATGGGGAAAACAGTTGCCAAAAATCAGGGTCCCACTACTATATCTGCAAGAGGATATGAACCTAAACATCTCCCAAGACTTTTTTTAAAAAATGCACATATATATTAATATTTATACTACATATTCAAAACTTATATAATAAAAACAACAAAAATCTTCTAGGTCAAAATTAAGCCTTAACTTTCTTCCTTTGGAACCCAAACTTTAATACTCAGGGAGGTATTTGCAGAATTAACTTTCAAGTCCTCTGGCAGAGATTAAAATGGATCATGTTCTGCAAACCAGCGAGGTTCACGAACCCATATCATCCTCCTTCCCAAGAGCTGTTTCCTTACCCAGTCGGTTGTGCCTGTTTGGGAGGAGAGGTGACGTAAGTGTGTGTGTTTGTTCAGTGTAGAATTCTTGGCAAACTTATCAGGTTGGCAGGCGCTGAAAAGTGAAATCCTCTTTTTCCAAACCAGAAAAATTCTGATGCCAATTTCCCATCATCATCCTCACAGCTCTGCCAGGCAAAGAGCAGCTTGTCTCAGTCCACGGTAGACCCAGGCACCACAAACACAAGGTTAAAGGGAAGGTCGGGCTTGGATGTTTTCCTTGCTGGGCTCTGTCCTTCTGAATATTCCTTTCCCAGCCAGGAAAGATGAGGATGGAAGCAGGTGGGTGCTTCAGCCCCATATTACGGCATAGGATTGGGGCAGGAGAGGCGGACTAAAGAAGAAGGAAGGAGGGAAGTTACGGGCGTGCAGACAGGCACCACTGGCATCACTGCAGAAATGTGCCGCCACAGGCCTGGATGGGCAGGTCACAGACATGGCTTTGGAAAAGCGCAGGATTCCTCAAGGGAGCATCCGCAGAATTCACAGCCCTAGATGCGTGTCTGTATAAGAGATGACAACGCCGATAGCATGGCAGATTGTGATCAGCCTTGGCAGGGAGCTCCGAGCAGGGTTTTGTGGTTTGGAAAGACGCAGCAAACAGGTAAGTCACACAGCTCCCTTGGAAACACACCCTTCTCTGCCCAGAGCTGCCACGACCAGGTACACCCACCGTGAGCTCCGATTCCGTTTTCTACCCCCTTTTACTGGTCAGGCAGGCTGGTATCACCCACTTGGGCCCAGAGGATATTATCCATAAGCACCTGGTGCCCTGCTTTTTGCAAGAGCATCGACTTCCCATGTTACCCATGGTCCGTGGATTGGTCAGCACCATTATGAACTTAGATCTTCTTGGCAGGTGTAAGGAGGACTTGAGCCAGCCCAGGGTGTTCAATGCTGAAATATTAATAAGTTAAGAAGTAGGTTAAGATCTTGCCAATCAGAAGGAAAGAGCACCTATGCAGGTAGATATGTCTATTACAATTCAAGTTTTGAACTGGTTGTTTTCCATATTACCTCTCTAATCGTAACCTCAATACACACAAGCTGCTAAGAATAAAAATAGCAAGAGGAAAAGATTAAGTGGATAACATTAGCTTGAGCAATGTACCGGTTAAAAATGGAATTGCAGCTGTCTCAAACAGCATATGAAAATAATAGCAACGTCCTCCAGATTATTACCTCCAAGTTACCTAGGGAACCAGATGGTTGAAAGTGATCATTGCCAGCCATTACACCTGGCCGGTTCACCCTTCCGCCTGCTCAGGTAAGTCTTCACAGACCATGCCCACTGCCTTGATCAGGATGTGCCCTGATCTGGAAGTCAGAGAACCTTCTAGCTGAACTCTAATTCTGTGATGTAAATCTGGTACTACAGCAGAAATATTTTGAGAGTAAATGTTACCAGTTTCTGCTCTGGAATCCTACCAAAAATGGTGAGTGGTTTATTGTCTGACACTGGCAAAAGGTTCCTACTTACAGTCTGGTAGAAAAAAAAAAAAGCAAAGCTAAATCATTTTAGCCACTGTAATTTAAAAGCAAGGCCAGATCCGATCATTTGTTTACAGTGCATACATAAGTTTGTACACTTGCAGATTCAGTTTTTACTCTCTTCGACTTGGTCTTTAAAATGTGCTTTTGTTCAACTTGACATTGTGGAGAATTTCAAACCTAAGCTCAAGTAAGCAGAATGGCGTCACCAACCCTCATGGACCCACCACCCAGCTCCAACAACCGTTGACCCCTGGCCAGCCCTGCCCGGCTCACCTCCCGCTGCCTCCTTGTTATTTACTGAAAAACCAGACATCTTGTCATTTGATTCATAAATGGGTCAGTACGTATGTCGAGAAGGAAAGGATTTCTTTTTGACGTGACTCCGATATCATTATGACACCAAAAAAAGTGACACTATGTAATTTACTCTATAATTTCCTATATAAATTTACTGTAATTTACGATATAACTATAATTTATAGAATTTATATATTGCACATGTTTTATTGCTTTCCTTTAAGTTAAGCAGCGGCCTTTGGCCAAAAACAATAAAATCTTACTTGATAGTATTCAGCTCGAATATCCTGTATTTCTAAGGGAATTTGTGCTTTTCTCGAAACTCTTTCATTAGCTCATTTCATTCCCATAAATAGGCCGGGGGGGGAGATGCAGGGAGCAGGGCTGAATCAGCGCTAATCATAGCTCTGAACTTGCCTTGCCCCCGCAGCCCGGGCGCCCGTGCCAATGACCCCACCCCAGGGGGACTGCAGACTTTGAACACACCCTCCCGTTCAGTTCAGTTCCCTCCCTCTGTGTGGAGTGCCAGGGTCAGTCGAGGTGTCTGCAAAGGTTGTTTGCTCAAGGAACACGCTCGTAATGTTCCTGGCCTGCCGACTGGCAGTCACGGAGCCGGAGGAAGGAAACGGAGGGGGACGACCGGCAGAACGGGACGGCCAGGAGTGGTTTGCAGGATGTGCCGAGAAATACACAAAAACTGCAGGCCGTATCCGTGAAGGCTCCTTCCAGGTTCTCTTTGGCCACAAAATCTCCAGGCTTCTGTGAAGCCTGTCGCCTCATTGGCTCCGAAGGAGGAGGTGACCCCTTTCCGGCTGGTGCCGCATCTGCAGGGAATCTCATTTGGGAATTCGTACTTCTGGTCTCCCTCTTCCCTGCTCCGTCCTTCAAGCTGTCGGCCACGTGAGCCAAGGGCGTGCACCCCACAGGTTTGGTTCCCTCGCTGTGTTTGCTGAAGTCGGCGCCGTAGGAGCCCTCTGCCAACATGGGGAAATGATTTTTCTTAATGCGGCCCTGACTTGGGGCTGCTTTGGAGAAAGGCTGTGTCAGGGTTTCAGCGGCCCCTTCTCTGGCTCTGGCTGGCTTCTGGGAGTGAGAGCCCCGTGCCCCCTCCCGTGGACCCCACCCCTCGCTGCTCGAAGGCTGACTGACACATTGCGTGTCAGTCGGTGCTGCCCGCTGCAGGCCTGGGGCTCTGCTGGGGAGCGTGCATCATCACTCGCATTGTGCGCATCAAGGCCCTGACAAGTGCTGATGGATTTGGCTTCCTTGCCGCTCCGGAGCTCTGGGCGGGGACAAAGGGGAGCATTGTTTGGCAGGGCAGGCCCCTGCCTGCGAACCCACTCATTTGCCTGACGGTGGAGACAGGTGTATCACACTCCGGCGTGCCAGAGCTACCCCGGATGATAAAGATCTAGGCTTTGTTCCCCAGGGCCAGGCTTAGAGAAGCAGATGTGGCCTAAGGACTGGCTCATGGTCACTTTCCTTTCCTGGAAGGAGCCCCTGACTTCTTCTCTTGGTTTCCTTTTCTGAGCTCTGCTCTCCGCCCTCCTCAAAAAACCCGGAGGTCTTGTAGGGATGGGAAGGCCAGCAGGACACTGGGCACCCCGCCAGGGAAGGCAAATTTGGACCACTGTGGAGCCAAGGCTGCAAGGTGGCCTCCCGGCTGTGCTCCACGGTGACACCTGCAGAAACCACCCGTGTCTCCCGGAGACTCCTCCACCCTGACCCGCCCCAGCCAGGGGCATGGCCTGGGTCCATATTTTCCTTGCACCTCCTGGTTGTTCCTATAGGTGCTTCAAACCATTTCTGTTCTATTTTTTAAATTAAAATTTTGTTTTTATTAAGTGACAGATAAATAAAGCTTAGCAAGCAAAGGACTCGATTTTGAAGGAAGTCTGCGGTGCTCTGCCTGCCTCTCCCGCAATTCTGAATCTGCTCCCCGGATGCGCCTCTTTGAATTCCAGTTTGGATATTTCTTTTGCTATTTCCCTCCTGTTTCCAACACCGAGTTGTCCTGGCATTTCTTCCTGTTTGGGTTTTAGACATTGTCTATTGACTTCTTACCTTAACACATGAAGTGCCACGTGAGTTGTATTTAACTCACGCTAGTTTTGAGCCCTTGGCCCCATGAAGCGTATGCAACTGACATGTCTCTTTACCTTTAACATTGTGAACTGTTTTTCAAATTGCATATAACTCATGCACAAAAAACAATAAAAAATAAAACATTTTTTTAAATTAGGATCATTTTGTTTTTGAAGTTTTTATTCTATTTTTGTGTTAATAATAAAACACCATGGCCCCAGGGAAGAAATTTTTTTTCTAGTGTGGCAGCTGATGTATTCAAAGGTGAAAATGTCCTCAGGCTTTGGCTTTGGCTTCATGGAGCAAAAGTCTCCCTACCATGGCTTAACCAAATAAGGGCATGTTTCTCTTGAGTTGCATGAAGTACAGAAGAGGTTTGGTGGTGACACTGGGGACCCACCTCCTCCTATCCATCCACTTCATAACCCTTCGTGTGTGTGCCTGCCTAACGTCCACGCTTCCCTTTATCCGAAATAAAATGACCGAGTTTTTGTGCAAAGCTGTAACAGGCCCAGTGTGGTCGGCAGAATAACGGGCCCCAAGATGTCTATATCCTAATCCCCAAAATTTGAGACCATCTTATGTTTCATGGCTAAGGGCAGTCAAAGCCTCAAATGGAATTAAGACCGCCGAGCAGCTGACCTTGGGATGGGGAGATTATCCTGGATTTTCCCAGTGGGTGAATGTAATCACAAGCGTCCTTATAAGCAGAAAAGGGTGGCAAAAGAGGTTGAGTCATAGTGATATGACGTGCAAAAGACTCGACTGGCCATTGCAAGCTTTGAAGACGGAGGCAGGGGCCATGAGTGTAGGAAGACAGGGCGGCATCTAGAAGGTAGAAGAGACAAGAAAACAGATTCTGCCCTGGAGCCTCCAGAAGGGCACGCAGCCCTGCTGACGACTCCTTGGCTTCAGCACCAGAAGCCGGAAAAGGCAAAGATTCTCCCCTGGAGCCTTTGGACAGAGTATGGTCCTGCCGACACCTTGATTTTGGACTTCTGGACCCCAGAACTGTGAGAGAATAAATTCCTGTTGTTTTAAGCCACCAGTCGGTGGTCATTTGTTATGGCAGCGCTAGGAAACTGATACGCTATCGGAGGCTGGAGGAAGAGGGGAGGCCAGTACCAGCCACATCCTTCCCTTTCATCGGGAAAGCCAGAGGTTTCCTAGAAGCAACTTAGCCGACTTCCCATGACATCTCATTGGTCAGAAATATGTCATATGGCCAATGCTAGTTGCAAGGGAGTCTGGAAAAACAAGAGTAGAATTTAGTTTTTCCAAATGTGGCAGTTCTGAGTTTTGATGACACTCTATGTGCTCTGTTGTAAAAATGACCGGGACACACCGGAAGTCAGCTTATTGTTCCTAAAGGCAGGAGACACGGGAATGTCTTCTTTGATCTCTGCCTTCCCCTTCTTCCCTCCAGTCTCCTTTCTTCTTATTCCCTCCTGCCTCTCCAGCCGCCTAGCTCCTGCATGTGACTCGAAGGAATGTCATGAGTATCAAGTAAGACAATATGCAATGAACTCACCCAGCACGTGATTTGTGCCCAATAAAAGTACGCAGGGAGGGGTTTAGAAAGCTGAGATTAAATATAAAAAGAGAAAGTTGGGAGAGCCTTTCTCAATGCTGAAGAAAATGCAGCCTTAGAGATGTGTAAGAATTGATAGAACAGCCACATGTCTCACATTAGTCGGTGCTGCCCTTCTGGAAGCTGGATCAGGATTTGGACCAATACTTCTCACACTCAAATGTGCATTTAAAAAGTCACCCATAGAGTCTACCAAAGGCAGATTCCTGGATCCCAACTCCCCATTTCTGCTCGTAATCTTTGGACAGAGCCTGGGACTCTGCATTTTAACAAGCCCCCTGTGGAGTTTAACACAGGTGGTCCATCCACCACCCATCTGTGACCAGACTCCTGAGATTCATTCCAGCCCTCAGATTCTACAAGTGCTGCCTGAATTGATTTTCAGATACTTGTTGTTGTTTTTTCTTTCCTTCTTTTTTTCTCTCTCTCTTTTCTTTTTTCTGAGACAGGGTCTTGCTCTGTTGCCCAGGTTAGAGTACAGTGGCATCTTCATAGCTCACAGCAACCTCAAACTCCTGGGCTCAAGTGATCCTCCTGCCTCAGCCTTCCAAGTAGCTGGGACTACAGGCAGGTGCCACCACATCCAGCCAATTTTTGTATTTTTGTAGAGATGAGGTCTCACTATGTTGCCGTGGCTCGTCTTGAACTCCTGGCCTCAAGCAATCCTCCTACCTCGGCCTCCCAGAGTGCTAGGATTACAGGCGTGAGCCACTGCACCCAGCCAATTTTCAGATACTTTTTGAAAGAAACAGCATATGGCTTTCTGTTCCTGGCTTTTGGATGGGGACTTTGGCATAGCAGGCCTGCAGTCCCCCAAGAACTTTCCACCAAGAGAGCTCCTGTAGTGTTTTCAGACTGCCTCGGGGCTAAAAGTACACTGGGCGGGCGAGGGCAGAGCGTTGCTTGGTCCCAGGACAGGCAGAAAGAACCACAGCATTCCGTGGTCTGTTCTTATAGGTCCCATAAGCCCCCAGGGGGAGCGTGTGCACAGTCACACAGACACCTGCTGGAACAAGGAGGGGAGGAGGCTTCTGCAAGGGCACCTGGACCACCTGCTTTCCAAACATGTGGCTCTAAGGAAATGGAGTCGGGACGCTTCCCCTTTGAACACTCACATAGGGTCTGCCATTCTGCCTTCTCTGTCAAGACCTGAAAAATGTTCCCCAGTGTTGAGCGAATGTCTCCATCTCTCCCTTTGTGCTCCTGTTTTATCCAGTCTCTCTCTGTCTGTTTCCTACCCCACATCTTTGCAGATACACCTTCCTCAAACTCTCTTTCACATAAACAAGGTGCTGTAGGTGAAGCAGGTAGGAAGTGCGGGGTAAGTGATGGCTGTTACCTGTCGTCCCTTGCAGCGGGACACATCTCTGGGCGACCTCGCTCTCACGGGGCCCCCCAGGCCCCTCCGTCCTGCCCCCTTCACGCTCTCTGCACCCCCTGCCTTCCCAGCCCAGTGGGGGCTGGCCCTGTTTTGTCGCCAGCCCATGTCCCAGCTACACAAAGGGGGCCTTTGTAACAGATCCTTCCAGATGTGGCGTATTTGGAAAACATTCCGATCAGAAGGTGCTTGTCCTCTGGACGCCCTTGGAAGAGGAAAACCCAGGACGGGGATTGGGGACTGGTGGTCCCTGGTCTCAGAGTGGGGACTCCCTGAGGGAAACGGGGAAAGTCTCAGGGGCTTTATGGTGTCGGCACCGCCATCCCCATGAATTTCGTCCCAAACAGTTCTCTCAGCACTTCACTGACGTGCAGACGGAGGTCGCACACCCTGCCCCTCTCCTCTGCATGTGCAAATGTGCCTTCCAGGGGACGGGGCGTGGTCGCATTCCTGGCTGACCTGACCCTCCCGACAACCAGTGAGAGGTACAAGCCAAGAACTGTGGTCCACACTCAAGTGAAACCGTGGCTTCGGGAAGATGGGTGCTGTTTAGGCAACAGATCAGGACCAGAACCTGGTGTTCTGGTTCCAAATCCAATACTCTTCCATTACAACACACCTCCTCTTTACGGAAATTCTTTAAGAAAAAAATAATAAACCACCCTTTTGGGGTTCACCTGCCCCAAAAGGTAACCAGGGAATCTGTCGCGACACCTCCTATCTCCAGGGATCTCTCTGGCTCACTTTCCCAGTGATTCTTAGAAAGTCCCAGAAATTATTCATACAGCAGAGAAATTGAGGCCCAGGGAGGTTGGACAGCTTGCCCCAGGCCACACAGCGAGTGAGTCAGAGGCCAGGGCAGGATTGGAATCCAGTTACAGTGGGTCAGACCTCGTGGGCCATTTTCCCAAGGCCCAAAGTCGAGGGAGGTGAGAGAGGCTCAGGGCTGAGTTTCAGCCGTTCTCAGCCAAGCCCAGCCAATGGCCGGGCCCCATGGTGGCCTTGCTGGGCACCCTCCTCCCTTCCTCTCAGGGACTCTTCCTGGTTGTAGGTTGGCCCCTGTGTTTCGGTAGCCTAGCCCTTCTGTTTCCTATGTGTTCCCTCTGCTCCAACCCCACTGGAGTACTCCGTGTTCCTCGTTGGCAGATGTTCCCTTTAACATCTCTGGGTCTCAGTTTCTCTCTTTACAGAGCACTGGCTGCCCTGCATAGGGGCTACTATAAAGACCAGGGAGTGAGGACCTCAAGTGAGAAGGGCTTTGGAGGCAACAGGTGTGGGAGACATGCCGTTGGAGAGCTAGGTTTAAATACTGGTTATTCCACTGATTGTCTTTGGGGCCGCCGAAAAGTTGCTTTTCTGTACTGTAGAGTGGAGCTAGGCATAATAATGACATCTAGCTGGGGGGTGCTGGGGGGATTTCACTTAGTCCTCAAAACAGGGTAAGCAAACCATCCCTGTTTGCCCAGGACTACAGGGTTTCTTGGGATGTGAGATTTCAGTGCTAAAGCCAGCAAAGTTCCAGGCAGGCAGGGATGAGTTGGCCCCCTGCCTTAAAACAACCCCACAAGGGAGGATGAAATATTAGAAATCACGGCAGGGCTGTTATAGCTTGGATTATCACTTAGTTTCACACACACACACATACACCCCTTCCCACTGTCCCTGTGCCATGATGTTGGCCTGAGCTGTGTGCCTTGCTTTGGCTGATGAAACGTTAGTGAGCTCCCCAGGAGCAGTGGCTTCCAGGTGCTCGTGCAGCTTGGGCTCCTGTGGTTGCCTGTCCCAGGTTACTACAGGCCCTTCAGTCTTGGCTCCAGAAAAAGTATAAGTGGCCCTGAGCCCAACTGCGGCAGGCTGTGTTAATAATCACCTCCCTGCCCAGCGCCCCAGTGAATCCCACCACCCTGAATTCATGTCTATTTGTAATATCGAGTTGCCACTTGTGTCATCCAGAGGGGAGTCTATTTCTCTACCCGCTGCGCATGCCTGAGCCGGGACTGGCCGTCTCGTGACTTGCTTTAACCAATGAAACGTGGCAGAAGTGAAGTGCGTGGGTTCCAGGGCCCTTAAGAGACCTTGTGTGTTAGACTCTTGCTTTTTTGGAATCTCGAGCCCAACACAGCGTGAGGAAGTGAGTTTCCTATAGGATAAGAGGCACAGGGGAGAGAACGAGGAGCCCCAGTGGGTAACCAGCACCAACCGCCAGACAGGTGGGTGAGGTCTTGGACTCTAGCCACATGAGTGAGCCCAGGCAGGAACAGCAGATTAGCCCCGTCGCCCCGAAAGAATCATGAGAAATTAATCATCATTGTTGTTTTAAGCTACTAAACTTTAGGGTAGTTTTATTATGCAGCAATAGATAGATGACGAGTAGCCTGGAATTTAAGTTCCGCCAACAGGCAACCCCAAGCTAAGCTGCCAAGCTGAGTCCATCCTAAATCTCAGAAGCACAGTCCGCTGCAGGCCTGTAAATGTAGGAATAAATGCCTCTGAGTGTCCAGGTGTTTCGTGTAACACCGTTGTGCCAATAGCTGGTTGACACGGGGGCTTCATTCAAGCCCAGGGGAGCCCGCCCCCAAAGCCCATTCGGCCCCAGTGCAATACCATGCTGCTGTCCCTCAGGCCGTGAAACAGCCAAAAATACTGCTCTCGGTGCCCAGCCACATTCCCAGGCTGCCCAGAAGTGCCCAGAAACCTTTGTCAAATTTGGGTTCCATTTTATGGTCCTCATTTTAGAGAGAGAGCCTTCCGGGTTGTTAGAAACTGAAGGGGGTTATGTGCCAAGAAGACGTGATGGCAAAGAACGATTTTAGAAACTCTACAACGTTTCACAAATAATGTGTCCTTAAGTATAAATTAGAACAGCTTCCATGATACCCAGAAGTGCTGAGGTACAGAGAAAACACTGGAGCAGAGAGGAAAATACCAGAAAACATGCTCCTGACTTCAGGGTGGGGAAACTGCAGACGACGTGCAACATGGTGATGTTTCCACGACGTTCGAAAATAAAGCCAAGCTACGGGTTGTTTAGGGACACACACATATACACATATACATATATATGTACGTGTGTGTGTGTGTATACCACAACAAAAATAAAGGGAATAATAAACAAAATCTGGCATGTTTGTCCTTCTGGGGAGCAGAGACAAGGCCCCCCGACAGCACTGCTTGAGCAGAGCCAGAGGCGGTTCCGTGGAGCCACAGGGAGCACTCTGGACTCTGCATCCAGGCAGCCAGAGGCCCAGGGCATCCTCGGGATCTTCTGCTGGGCGGTGGGTCCCAGGTATCCATTTTGCTACTTCCCATAAGGGCAGCGGCCTCGTGAGAGAGCGTGCCATGCTGCATAGGCCAGGAGGCTCTTTCTGGGTTTGAGTCCTGGTTTGCCATTCACTGGGGTCTTGGGAAAGTGACTTAACCTCTCTGTGCCTTAGTTGCTGTGTCTGTAAAGCAGGCATCTGTGGCAGCTGTACCTACTTCCCAGAGTCATTAGGCGGAAGTGCTTACAGCAGTGCCCCAGACGTGAGTGCAATCAGCGATGTCAGAACAAATGACTTGCATGTGTTATTTTGTATATACCAATCATTACACAATAAATTAGATTGAATTGGGGGAGGAGACCAGCCTGGGTGAGGCATTGATTCACTGCTGATCACGTGTCTGCTCTGACCAGGCACAGGTGCTCGCAGGCTCAGGGGAGACACCGGTGGGTTGCGGGCGCAGCACCATTGACGGATCTGTTATACAAAGAAAGAGTTTTAATGCAGCCGTGTCACCAGAAAGATGCTCTCTCGCTGAGGTGGGAACAGAGGGTTGGAGAGGCTCCATCGAGGGAGAGTTGCACGCAGCTGCTTCGAGTCCCCCTCTGGGTCTGGGACTGCACCGTGGTCCCCTTGCGGGTCACCTCCTTCACGTGAGGACGAGCCGACAGTGAGTTCTGCCTCAGCAACGCGGTGGGAGGGATCGCTGAGTGCAGGGGGAGGAGCTGGCTGTGGGGTTCAATAATTAAACTGCCACCATTAAACCGAGACGTCTGTCTCCAGCGGCAGATAAGCAAGCGGACAGCTAAGAGCGAGGAAGGGCGGGGCGGTGTTGACAAACCGGTTGTGAAGGGCAGGCCA
>RJWJ010038400.1:0-15031 GCA_004363605.1 Indri indri
AAAAAAAAAAAAAAAAGAATGGGCACGGTGGCTCACGCCTGTAATCCTAGCACTCTGGGAGGCCGAGGCGGGTGGATCGTTTGAGCTCAGGAGTTCGAGACCAGCCTAAGCAAGAGCAAGACCCCATCTCTACTAAAAATAGAAAGAAATTAATTGGACAGCTAAATATACATAGAAAAAAATTAGCCGGGCATGGTGGCACATGCCTGTGGTCCCAGCTACTCAGGAGGCTGAGGCAGAAGGATTGCTTGAGCCCAGGAGTTTGAGGTTGCTGTGAGCTAGCATGACGCCACGGCACTCACTCTAGCCCAGGCAACAGAGTGAGACTCTGTCTCAAAACAAAAAAAAAAAAGAATGGGCAGTGACCCAACGCAATCCAGGGAGGCCCAGAGGGAATTCAGACAAGGGCTCATGACCCTTAAGAGAGAAACTCAAGATACTGTGGTCTCCCCTCTTCTGGGCATCACTGAGTGAAGAAGTGAGATCAGTGCTATAGCCACTTTCTCTCTAGGAGCCTAAGAATGAAACCTATGCAGGAATGAGCCAAGGCAAATGGACCAGGAGCCATTGGGTCAAATCAGATTTGAAGTCTACTCATAATCTGCACTCCATGGGATACAGTGAAATTCCACATTGCTTAAGCCAGTTAGAGGTATATTTTCTGGTTTAAAAAATAGGCAGGAGCATCCTACCTGGTACACACATGTAACATGGGAGGAATCCGACCTAGACAGAGTTGGCATCCAACCAAGTGTTAGAGGTATTAACCATCAAGAAACCACATAGGGCTGGACGCGGTGGCTCATGCCTGTAATCCTAGCACTCTGGCAGGCCGAGGCAGGCGGATTGTTTGAGCTCAGGAGTTCCAGACCAGCCTGAGCAAGAGCAAGACCCCATCTCTACTAAAAATAGAAAAAAATCAGCTGGACAACTTAAAATATATAGAAAAAATTAGCCGGGCATGGTGGCGCATGCCCGTAGTCCCAGCTACTCAGGAGGCTGAGGCAGGAGGATTGCTTGAGCCCAGGAGTTTGAGGTTGCTGTGAGCTAGGCTGACGCCACTCTAGCCCAGGCAACAGAGCAAAACTCTCTCAAAAAAAAAAAAAAAAAAGAAACCACATAGGTTCTTCCAGAGAAGAGTGACAGGACTAGATCCAAGGCTTTACAAAGAGCCCTCTGGTGGCAATGAGGAAGGTGGACAGGATTTGAGACTGGTGGCAGGACCATGCTGTAAGAGGATGTTGTCTAATGTGGACATGGCTCAAGGTCAAATGATTGAAGGAGACACCTAGGAGTGGAAGCTTAAATATACACGCTGGTGAGGATGCTTCCTCAGACTCCAAATGTTCCTAGACTGTGGGACCACAGGACAAGCCCGGAGAATGTTTAGATGAGTGATTATTCATTCATTGATTCGTTTATCCATTCAATACACTTCTGTTGAACTCTCATGTGCCTGCACTGAGCTAGCTGCTAGGGATACAGCAATGAACAAGACAGACACAAATTGCTGCCTTTATAGAGCTCCTGTTTTAGTGGAGGGGCAGACCATAAACAAAATGAATAAGTACATATAGAAAGTCGGTTATATGGTGATATATACTATGAAGAGAAAGGATTTTTTTAAAAATTATTTATTTATTTATAGAGACCGAGTCTTGCTCTGTTGCCCAGGACAGAGTGCAGTGGTGCAATCATAGCTCACCACAGCCTTGAACTCCTGAGCTCAAGTGACCCTCCCGCCTCAGCCTCCCCAGTAGCTAGGACTACAGATGCATGCTACCATGCTGGGGTAATGTTTTTATTTTTATTTTTGTAGAGAGAGTCCTGCTATGTTGCCCAGGCTGGTTTTGAACTCCTGGCCTCAAGCAATCCTCCCGTCTCAGCCTCCCATAGCACTGGGATTACAGGCGAGAGCCATCGTGTCCAGCCAAGAAAAAGTGTTTAAGGGGAAATTGAATAGGAAGTGTCAGGGAAGGGAACTTATTTAGCCAGAAGTTTGTCACCCTGGTCTTCAAAAGTGGGAGTTTTTTCTCAACAAAAAGCTTCAAGGAATGGCACCTTTCTGTATTCTGTGGCTGACCAGGTACACACAAATAATTACTATTATAATAGAACTACCCTAATATTCACTGGGTGCCTGCTATGTGAAAACCGAAAGGGTTGCTCCAATCTGTTCACAAATACTATTTTATTTCATCTCCATTTTTATTTATTTATGGATAAGGGAAGCAAAAGTTGGTGACACACAGTAAGCCACCCAAGATGGCACAGTGGCAGCCATGAACCCGGGTCTATGCAGCACGGAAACTTTGCTTTGTTTTTTAACTGTACAATGCCAACTTAGTGGGGTAGCTCCTCTTAATTCCAAATTCCTGTTTCTCGGCAACTACGATCAGTGGTATTTGATAAGACAACTAAAGAGAAAATAAGTTCCTTTCCTTTGTAGGCTATGTTTGGTTAGATAGATGAAACCTTTCAAATGTGTTTCAAATGAGAGGAAATATTCTATAAAGGTCTTGGGAGGGTAAAGATAGTTACGCCTGCTCTCAAGACCCGGCTAGCCTTTTCTCTAATCCATATTCTTGATCATTTTTCATTCCATTGCCCACATATCTCCCCTTTTTGATTCCAAAGTTGCAATCTCCAGGGGCTGCCTGGAGTTTGTTGGAGGCCTGGAACAGACCCAGAAAGGTGAAGATATTTGGCACTTAGAGCCATGACGCAACCAGATTCCAGAGAAAGGATTTCCTGTCTCTTTCTCATACAGAAAAGCCCCTGTAATATGAAAACCCCAAGTTAGAGCCCTAAGGGACAAAAAGCCAAGCAAAAGGTACTTTGAAAACACCTTGTCTTGGGCTGCTTGGCTCCTCTCCTGGGCATTGTTTCTTTTTTACAATTGTAAGTTAACTTGTTAGAAAATTATTTTAATTACACATATAATACATGAATATATTCTCTTTTTAAAAAAAATGAAAACATATCAGATAAGGCTTATGTCTTCTTTCATTGCCACTGCCAATTCTGGGCTTCCCTGTTCGGTGAATTTAGAGTGTATCTTTCCAGATGTCTTTCTAAATGTTTCCTTTTTCTGTAGAATCAACATAGTGTTGCCATCTTTGCGCTTGATTTTTTAAAAAATCATATAAATGATGTCATACTGTGCCTGTAACTCTGAAATTTATACTCTTTGTCTAACAGGTAGTCAACCCTAGATATCTAACACCTGAGCAGGAGCTGTTCTTAGTGAAAACCCAGGAAGGAAAACTAGTATTCATCATGGTTCCAGTAGGTGCCAGACACTGCACTAAACCATTTATCACAAACCTTAGAGGTCTCAGATTTAAGCCAAAGCCACATTTACCCTAGGGTAAACTGGTCACATATTCCCAACTGTGGTATATTTAAAAGAATTTAATAGTAATAAGACTATGGAAAACAACAATAATAAACATACTCATACTATCAAGGTAATTTAGTGAGATATTATTTCCTATTTTGTTCCCAGTAGATTTTTCTCTTTCTTGCTCCAAGAAGGAAACCAGACTTTGTGTTCTGTCACCAGAAGAAGGCTGAGCCAGGCGCGGTGGCTCACGCCTGTAATCCTAGCACTCTGGGAGGCCGAGGCAGGCGGATCGTCCTGAGCTCAGGAGTTCGAGACCAGCCTGAGCAAGAGCGAGACCCCGTCTCTACCAAAAAATAGAAAGAAATTAATTGGACAGCTAAAAATATATATAGAAAAAATTAGCCAGGCATGGTGGCGCATGCCTGTAGTCCCAGCTACTCGGGAGGCTGAGACAGTAGGATTGCTTGAGCCCAGGAGTTTGAGGTTGCTGTGAGCTAGGCGGACGCCACGGCACTTGCCCCAGGCAAGGGAGTGAGACTCTGTCTCAAATAAAAAAAAAAAAAACTTCCCCTACTCTTTGAGACCTGCAGCCTGGCCTGCATCCCTGAGGCAAGTTAAGTCCTTTGTTAAAAAAGATAACTCAGCCATCCCAGGCAGTGCCACCCCCCACAAAGAGACCCCCAGGTAAGCGGCTGGCAGAGTTCATGGCCTTTGTCTTTGGCAGAGATGGGAAGATCAGAAGAGTTAACCACAAAAGCCTAGAACCCAGGGGCCCTCCCTTTAAAAGCTCTATTTCTGCTTATGCTCAGGAAATTTGGATTTTGAGACCAGAAAGTCTACCATTTTTCCTCCTTTGCTGGCAAAGTAATAAAACTTCTCTTTCCTCCTCCCCAAACCACTTGTTTTTCTTTGTTCTTCTGATGTGGCCTTGAGGACAAGTGCCAGGCTTTCGCTAACAGATTTATCAGTAACGATACCCCCAAACTGGAAATAACTGAAACAAAGTGTGGCACATCCATGCCATGGAATACTATTCAGGAATAATGATACATGCAACTACTTGGAAAAATCTCAAGGGAATTACACTGAGAGAAAAAAGTCAATCTCAAAAACTTACATAATAGACAAACAGAACAGATTAATGATTGCTAGGGTCAAGGTGGGAGGAGGGAGAAAGAGATAGGTGCAGATATTAGAAGGGCCTTTTGTCCGTGTACCCTGACTACAGTGGTGGTCTCACACAAATCCACACATGTGGTCAAACTGCAAAGAAACAAACACACACAATTGAGGGTATGTAAAACTGGAGAAACCTAAATAGGATAGGCAGTTCGTATCAAAGTCAATATCCTAGTTGTGATAATTGTGTTACAGTTTTACAAGTGGCTACCACTAGCGGAAACTGGGTGAAAAGTATAAGGAATCTTTGTACTATTTCTTACAAATGCACGTGAATTCACAATTAACTCAAAATAAAAGGTTTGGTTTTTTTGTTTTTTGTTTTTTGGTTTTTTTTTACTTTAAGAATTCTTCCACTTAGGCTGGGCATGGTGGCTCGGACCTGCAATCCTAGCACTCCGGGAGGCTGAGGTGAGAGGACTGCCTGCGGTCAGGAGTTGGAGACCAGCCTGGGCAAGAGCAAGACCCTGTCTCTACTAAAAATAGAAAAATTAGCCAGCCATGGTGGCCCGTTCCTGTAGTTCCAACTACTTGGGAGACTAAGGCAGAAGGATCACTTGAGCCCAGGAGTTTGACGTTGCAGTGAGCTACGATGACACCACTGCACTAGCCAGGGTGGCAGAGTAAGGCTCTATCTCAAAAAAAAAAAAAAAGAATTCTTCCACTTAATGAAAGACATATTCCAATTAATCCATCAACCCTTAAAAGTCACTACAAAGAACAAACAAAAAAATCAGCTGGGCTTTCAACCACTTCTGCATCTGAGGGACTTCAGTTTGATTCCATGAAAACACAAGAGTGCTTAGAGAATCTTAGCCTCTACCACCAGCCTACACAGAACCCTCTGACCATCACAGCTGGTCAGAAAGGAAAGAGAGAACCATGCCACTGGCTATTATCAAATGGGCAGGAATCTCATCTGTCACTTGGTTTCAATTATTCTAAAATCATACTGAAAAATATGACATGTATACTCATCCCTCATTATCTGCAGCAGACTGGTTCCAGAACCACCCCCATACCAAAATCCAAGGATGCTCAAGTCCCTGATATAAAATGGCATAGTATTTGTATATAAGCTACACACGTCTTCCCATACGCTTTAAATCATCTCTAGATTATTTATAATATCTAATATAATATAAATGCTATATAAATAGCTATTATACTATATTGTTTTTTATTTGTACTGTTTTTGTTGTTGTGTTATTTTTTATTGGGTCCTTTTTTAAGAGTATTTTCAATCTGCAATTGGTTAAAGCCATGGATGAAGAACCTGCAGATACAGAGGGAAGACTGTAATGTGATTTCAACTAGATTTAAACATAAAAAAACAACGAAACAGGCGACAAAGAGCACACCTGTCTCCAGGGAACAAGATGATCAGGGTTCTTTGCCTGCTTCTTTCTGCCTCCTGTATTTTCTATGTGCTCTCCAGGGAGTCAAAGTCACTATTACAGTCAAATAAAGCCAACTCTCTTAACTACCTAAAATGAGTCCCATCTGGCATTCCAGTAGTTTAGTCTTCTAAGGACAAAAGTTTGGTAGATAGCTACATTTAGGAAAAAATACAATTTTACACAAGCCTTAAACATTCCAGTGGCTGTTAGTAAATACCTCAGAGGAAGTCTGATGTATTAACAGACATCAACAAATTAAAACTCATATGCCCAAAAGCATCTCTTATAATAAAAGAATAAGAAAATCACATTAGTAAAAAAAAAAAAATGAGAAAATCACATTAGTAAAAAAAAAAAAATGAAGCACCTAAACGAATTAGCACTAAACATTACAATCTGACTATTCCCTATCCAGTAGCAAAACAAAACAAAACAGAGAGAATACAATGCTCAGAACTCATTTTCAAAACTGGACTTGAGCTGATCTAAACCTCTGGCTGGCTTCTACGGTTACTGACAGAAAAGGGTCTTTAAAATAATAACAGATTACACAGCCATGGCCTGTTACTGTATGAGCAAATTGGCAAATCCATTCTCCAGATTATACAAAACATATAAAAAGAGAAAGTAAAAAATAAAATTTCACAAGGTGAAAAAAGAGACTGCATTGAAAACTTTAGTTAAACTTTCCTAAACAAAACAGCCTGAATTTTATATTTAACCAACATCAGGATTCTTTCTTCATTTTATCATTACCTTTTTTTGTCCACAGGAGGCAGAGAAATGCTGCTGCTTTTCCACTTAACTTTGACATTCTCTTGAAAAACAGTTCTATTCAAGGCAATGAAGTAGCGTTCCAAGATCACCAGCCTCTGCTTGAGTCTCAGGGCCGAGAGGGTGGTGGTGGCTGACTGGACGGCCAGAGCTTGCTGCTCCTTAACCAGCACAGAAAGACATTCCTTCAGTTCATTCACATCTAGAAAACAAGACGAGAAAACATCTCACCTGTCAATATCTTGGCCATGGTTTGTTGTAATGTTGACAAAATGGATAATGATAATAGGGAATACTTGAGTGCATGAGATGTGCCAAAAATGGTCTTGAACACGTTACACGAATTAGGAAATCCTCATACCCACCAGAGCTAGTGCTGTCCATCCATTTTATGGATGAGCAAATTGAGGCACAGAGTGGTTAAGTAACTGGCCCGAGGTCACACATACGAGTACAGCACGTGACACAGACCACTCCTAGCCACCATGGTATACTGCCTCTCTGTAAACATCATATAAAAGTTGTTAAGACAAAACTAAAAAGTCAATACTTACCAGCAGCACATTTCCTAGACAGAAAAACTCTAGCCATTATTTTCATGTTATAAAAACCAAATCCAAAATAAAACCAATGTTTCAATAAAACCACCTAGCATGCATGACTCATGAAAGGTAATACATTTATGGGAGTATTTTACAGAAAGACAAAGTAACTAGTTAGAATGTGTAGTAAGTAAGTGATATTTCATTATACTATTCTCTCTACTTGTATGTACTTGAAAACATCCATGTTAAAGAATATTTTTCAAGTAGCGAGAAGGCAATCGCATGAATGAAAGTAATTCAAAGGATTCCAGTCTTCCAATTATGCATAAGTCTGTCTCAAAGTACAGACACTCATAGTTGAATTTTAAGTTACCTCCCACGAATCCTCTACACCAGGACAGCTCACAGCGACAGGGCGAGAGCAGGGCTCGCCTATGCTCATCTTCTGTCTCTGGTGCTGATTAGCCATGAGGCCAACAGTCTTTAGTTCACAGCCTTGGACCCTGACAGACAACAGCAACACCCCTATCGACTGCCCTTGGATGGAGGACACCAGTTTTCTGGCTACTCACCACCTGAAAATGCTTTCCAGAGTAAGAGGGACCTCAGAAGGCATTAATTAAAGGGATACATCTCACTGCTCCCTGGGGAGGCTCAGGGGTGGTGCACTGTGTCCAACACCAGCAGCAGGATGCGAGACCTGGAGCTTTGGAACAAACCCCTTGGTATCAAAAGCTCCGGTAGCCAACAGCTAACAGGTACGTGAAAGTAGATGAAGAACACTTTAAATTGCACACTGGGCTCAAGATAGAGAAGCAGAAAGATATGCAGGTGAAGCAGCACTCCTTCCCTTCTAAGGGCACCCCACTATGCTGCACTCCGGGCAAGGAGCCTGGGCCAGTACTGAGAGGCACCCAATCCCTTGCAGAACAGAGACAGCCCTGTCAAGGACATGTCCCCAAGAGAAATCAAGTCTCGGAAAAGCTTTACCCTTCCTGAAGAGTCACTGCATTTTCCACTTTTCAAATATGTCTCCTCTCTGCTTAACTGCAGAGCCCAGAGACAAGCCCAAAACTCAAAGAGGGCAGCTGTGCCCTTGAGTATCCACGTGCCCTTCCTGACATCCTCTTCCTGCATATCCTGCCCCAATCTTGACTGTCCAGTGCATTAGTCATTTACTGCAGGCAACCAAGATGCTTGGACACTGTGAAGCAAGTGGATAAGTAAATAACAAACATGGAGACCACAGGGGAGTCAGCAGAACTCCGAGCCTGCCCTACAGTAACAAGAGGCACCCAGGCCAATTAGGAAGCCTGGACTTGTACCCAACCTGGTGGTGACAAGACGAGGCACACCCTATCCCTGCCAAAGTGGGGTCACAGAAAGACAGTTAAACAGAAGGTTTAAGTAAGACCCAGAGTCTCATAACATAACACGAAAATGTCCACATTTCAATAGAAAATCACTCATCATACCAAGAAGCAGGAAAAACCTAACTGAATTTAAAAGATAATCAACTGATGGAAATACCATGATGAGAGATGTTAGAATAATCTGACAAAGATTTTAAAGCAGCCATGATAAAAATGCTATGACAAGCAATTGTGAACACACGTCAAACAAATGAAAAAACAGGAAGCAAAGGCATAAAAAGGAACCAAATGGAAAGTTTAGAACTGAAAAATATATAGCCAAAATAAAAAGCTCAGTGAATGGGCTCAGTAGTAGAACTGAAGAAAAAGAGCAAAGAATCGGTGAACTGGAAGATAAAAGTTACCCAATCTGAATAATACCAAGAAAATACATTTAAAAAAAAAAAAAAGAAAAAGAACAGGCCCAGGGACCTGTGGGACTGTAACAAAAGATCTAACATTCCTGTCACTGAACTCACAAAGAGAGAGGAGAAAGAAGGTGGGGTTGAAAATGTGCCCTAAGAAGTTATGGCTTAAGCACAGAAGGACAAATCTTGCATGTTCTCACTCACATGAGGGAGCTAAATACTAAAAATAATTGATCTCATGGAGACAAGAGAGGAGAATGACAGTTACCAGAAGCTGGGAAGGGTAGCAAGGAGCGGGGATAAAGTGGGGATGGTTAACGGGTGCAAAAATACAGTTAGATAGTTAGAATGAACAATATTTGATAGCACAGCAAAGTGACTATAATCAACAATAAGTTAGGGTATACTTTAAAATGACTAACAGAGTAGAATTGGAATGTACCTAACACAAAGAAATGTTAAAGGCCTGAGGTGATGGACACCCCAATCACCCTGATTTGATTAATTCACATTGTATACTTGTATCAAAACATCACAGGTACCCTATAAAAATATACAACCATATGTATCCACAATGATTACAAATTTTTTTGAAAAGAAGTAACGGCTTAAAACTTCCCAAATTTGGCAAGAGACCTAAATCTACAGATCCAACAAGGTAAGCAAACCCTAAACAGGATGAACCCAAAGAAATCCACACTAAGACATATATATTAATAATAAAACTCTTAAAAAGGAAAGACAAAGAAAACATCTCAAAAGCAGCTAAAGAAAAACAACACCATAACTACAGTGGAATAATAATTCAAATGACAGCAAATTTCTCAGAGGCTGGCTGAAAATGCAAAATATTTTTCAAGTGATGAAAGAAAAGAACCTTTAACCCAGAATCCTATACTCTGCAAAAACATCCTTCAGGAATGGAGAGAAAATCAGAACATTCTCAGAGGGAAGGAAAATTAAGAGAATCTGTTCCCACCAGACACACACTAAGATAAGGGCTTAAAGGAAGTTCTCTAAAAATGGAAACGATAAAAGAACCCTGGAACTTCAGGAAGAAAATGAATGACAAGCATATATAAATGTGTAATAAATTTTTTTCTTCATCTCTTGATTTTTCTAAATTATGTCTGAAGGTTCAACCAAAAATTATAACACTGTCAGATAATGGTTATAAATGTTAAGCAAAGGAAATATTTAAGTCACGTATCATAAACAGGAAAACATAAAGGAATATAAAGGTAGGTAAGGTTTCTATATATCACCGAAACTGGTAAACGACACATCAGGAAAGTTACGATAAGTTTTTGAATATATACAGGATGAGTATACCTTATCAGAAATGCTTGGGACCAGAAGTGCTTCAGGTTTCAGATTTTTTTCCAAGTTAGAAATATTTGCATATACATAACAAGATATCTTGGGGATGGGACCCAAGTCTAAATATGAAAGTCACTAAATAAGGTACATGTTTCATATGTACCTTATGCACAGCCTGAGGGTAATTTTATACAATATTTTTAATAACTCTGTGCACGAAACAAAGTTGTAGTTAAGTACTTAATGTGTGGAATTTCTCACTTGTGGCATCATGTCGGTGTTCCAAAACTTCTGAATTTGGGGACATTTCTGATTTCTGGATTAGAGATGCTCAACTTGTAAATAATATAGTATATCTAAAGAAGTCACTAAAAAAGATATATAAAAAGATACACCCAAAAACACTATAAATAAACCAAAACAGTATGTTAAAAATGGTCAAGGAAACCACAGGGAGGCAGGACAAACCAAGCAGAGAAATGAAAAACAGAACAACACAAAACAAAATAAAATGGCAGTCTGAAGCCCTAATTTATCAACAATGACATTGGAAACTAAACACACACTCCTAAACAATCCATAGATCAAAGGAGTAATCTCAAGCGAAATTTAAAAATACATAATGAACTGAATGAAAATGCAAATACAACACATCAAAATGTGTGGGAAAGGCCGGGCATAGGTGGATCATTCCTGTAATCCTAGCACTCTGGGAGGCCCAGGAGAGAGGATCACTTGAGACCAGCCTGGGCAACAGGAAGACACTGTTTCTGAAACAGCAGAAACAATGAAGCTGAAAATGGAAAAATAAAAAAATAAGTGAAACAAAGAGATGTTCTTTGAAAAGATCAATAAAACTGACACACCTCTGAGCAAGAAAAATTAGGTGGGCACAGCAGCATGCACCGATAGTCCCAGCTACCCAGGAGGCTGAGGCAGGAAGATTGCTTGAGCCCAGGATTTGAGGTTGCAGAGAGCTATGTGATGCCACTGTACTTCAACCTGGGTCACAGCAAGATTCTGCCTCAAAAAACAAAAAAAAGTGAGTGGGAAAGAGCTCAAGTAGTGATGTGAGAGAAATTTATAGCACTATATGGGTATATCAGAAAAGTAGAAACTTTTAAATCAAGAATCTAAGGACCCACCTCAACGACCTTAAAAAAAAAAAAGCAAAATAACCCAAAAGTAAGCAGAAGGGAAGAAATAATTAAGGTGAGAGCAGAAACAATGAAGCTGAAAATGGAAAAATAAAAAAAATAAGTAAAACAAAGAGATGTTCTTTGAAAAGATCGATAAAACTGACACACCTCTGAGCAAGAATGACAAAAGAAAAAAGAGTACATACATAAAATATCAACATCAGGAATAAAACGGGCTCTAAGGACATCAAAAAGATAATCAGGAACATCTCTATACACATAAATTTGACAACTTAGATAAAATGAACTGATTCCTTGAAAAATACAAACTACCACAATTCACCAAATATAAAATAGATCATTTGACTAGTCCTACAACTATTAAGGAAATTGAATTCATAATTTTAAGAATACCAAAAAAGAAATTAGCAGGCCCGAATTGCTTCACTGGATAATTCTACTAAACATTAAAAAAGAATTAACACAGATTCTAAACAATCTCTTCTAGAAAACAGAAGAGGAAATACTTTCCAATTCATTTTAAAAAGCTAGTCCTAGCATGACAATAAAACCAAAGATAGTACAAACCACAGAATAATATCCCTCACAAATACAGATACAAAACTCCATAGCAAAATATTAGCAAGTAGAATTAAGCAATATATAAAAAGAATTAGACATCATCACCAAGTGGTTTATTCCAGGGATGCAAAGCTGGTTCAACAGTCAAAAATCAATCGATGTAACCCACCTTATTAACAGGCTAAACAACAAAAACTGCATGACAATCAGGTGATTTAGAAAAAGCACTTGACAAAATTCAACATTCATTCACAATAAAAACTCTCAGAAAGTAAGAACAAATGGGAACTTCCTCACCTTGACAAATAGCATTTACAAAAACCTGTGCTATCAGTGATGTCAGAAAAGGTCCCCTTAGACTCAGTTTACATAGCAGAGAGAAGCACTGAGAATGATTTAGATAATTATCACTTAGAGTAGATTCTACTAAGATTCCAACACTACCACTAAGAGATTACAGCACCATATGCCCAGAAAATCCTTTCTGTTAGACAAAAAGAAAAGCCGTGATCACAAAACTCCCAGAAAGGCCCACTGAGGCAGTATGCCCTTCTGAACTCCTGCTGAGGACCTGCACACTGCAGTGTTGAGGTGCAAGTGTCTGGAGGTCTCCTTGGGAATGCAGCCAAAAAACGTGAGGGACTTATGAATGAACAGAGGGATGAAGAAGTGGAGAAGGTGTGATAAAGCACATAGAACAGAGGCCAGCAGTGGAGTCTAACTGGTGGATATATGGGCACTCTCTATAAAACTCTTTCAACTTTTCTGTATGTTTTAATTTTTCATTTAAAAAAAGTTGAAAAAAGAAATGTGAAAATGGAAGCTTAAGTCCAACTCTAAGCAAAAGAAAAAAAAAAGACCTAAATTCCTATGGTTCAAATTAATGTGTTTTTCTTTTTTAGGTTGAGATGGAAAAGTAAAAATAAAAGGAATCAAAGGAATAGACATTTGTCTAAAAGATATAAATTCCACCTGCAGTTTGGTTTCAAGATGACTTGACTCAAGAATATGCTTTAGGTTGGGCATGGTGGCTCACGCCCGTAATCCTAGCACTCTGGGAGGCCGAGGTGGGAGGACCCCTTGAGGTCGGGAGTTCGAAACCAGCCTGAGCAACAGTGAGATCCCATCTCCACCAAAAAGAGAAAAAATTAGCTGGGTCTGGTGGTGTGTACCTGTAGTCCCAGCTCCTTGGGAGGCTGAGGCAGGAGGATCACTCGAGCCCAGGCATTTGAGGTTGCTGTGAGCTAGGCTGACGCCACGGCACTGTAGCCTAGGCAACAGAGTAAGACTCTGCCTCAAAAAAAAAAAAAAAAAATCAACAGAAAAAGGGGTCAAATTCATCAAAATGACATAAAAATCCTAAAAGTGCATGAACCTGGTAACAGTTTTAAAATACATGATGAAAAACTGCAGAACTGAAAGCAAAAATCCAGAATTAACACAAGAGATTTCAATACTCCTAGGAAGAGGAAGGAGCCAAGCTGCTACACTGCTCTGCAATTCTCCCCATCGCAATGAAGATACTCCAGTGAAAGAAAGGAGACCAGTGGCAGGATCTGATCCCTCTGGAATGTTGAGACAGGCTTCTTGGTAAATAAACTACTAGCATTTGCTAGGAGAGGAGTCCTTACCTATGAAATGTTTTTAGCAAGATGTCGTTAGATTGCTTTTGGTAAATTTACCTAAAATCCATGGATTTGTGGGACATGGCTCCCTGGAAAAGGTTCTCTAAGGTCTGTAACTATCTGGCTGTCAAATGGAAACACGATACATCCTAAATGCTCCTCGCTATGCAAGGTGACTGCGCACCTCACTGAGAAGCCTCATCTCTTAAGCTGGGCCAGAGAGAGGTGTCCAACACAAAGAAGACAGACCTAGGGAGCTGCACTGACTGTCCCTGCTTTGCCTGTGCATGCAAGTATGGATATTACTATATCCTTAAAATTACTAAGTAACTAGGTAAGATCTCTGATTCATGTCACCCTGAAGGGATAATCCAATCTTGTGTGTTAGTTCAACTCCTCTCCCAATAGTTAACAGTACAAGTGGGCAGAAAATTATTTCAAGTCAAGAATACTTGAACAACACTATCAACTAACTTGACCTCATAAAGCTTCACAGAGCAGAAAAATACACATTTTTTTTCAAGTGCACATGAAACACTCAACAGAACAGATTATATACCCTGGCCATAGACAAGTCTCAACACATTTTTTTTTTTTTTTTTGAGACAGAGTCTCGCTTTGTTGCCTGGGCTAGAGCGAGTGCGGTGGCGTCAGCCTAGCTCACAGCAACCTCAAACTCCTGGGCTTGAGCAATCCTTCTGCCTCAGTCTCCCGAGTAGCTGGGACTACAGGCATTCGCCACCATGCCCGGCTAATTTTTTTCTATATATATATTTAGTTGTCCAGATCATTTCTTTCTATTTTTTGGTAGAGACGGGGTCTCGCTCTTGCTCAGGCTGGTCTCGAACTCCTGAGCTCAAACGATCCTCCCGCCTCGGCCTCCCAGAGTGCTAGGATTACAGGCGTGAGCCACTCACACATGTTTAAAATGTTTAAACACATGTTTAAAAATTGAAATCCCATAATATGTTCTCTGACTGCAACTAAATTAGAAATCGTCAACAGGAGACATTTGAAAATCCACAAATATTTGGAAATTAAATAATATATTTCCAAAATATAAATGAGTCAAAGAAGAAATTACAAGGTAAATTAGAAAATATTTTCAACTGAATGAAGATGAAAATGAATAAACATCTCCAAATTTGTGAAATATAGCTAAACAATGCTTAGAGGGAAATTTATAGCTTTGAACACATTAAAAAAGACGAAAGAACCAAAATCAATGATCTAAGCTTCTGGCCGGGCACGGTGGCTCACGCCTGTAATCCTAGCACTCTGGGAGGCCGAGGCGGGCGGATTGTTTGAGCTCAGGAGTTCGAGACCAGCCTGAGCAAGAGC
>RJWJ010038401.1:0-15020 GCA_004363605.1 Indri indri
TCTTATTTTCTTAGTCATATTTTTTACTTTGTTCATTTGTTCCTCTTTTCCTGCTCTCTTTTAGTAGAACATTTTTATGATAGCATTTTATTTTAACTATTAGCTTCTTAGTGGAATTTTCTTTTATTGTTTAGGATTTATAATATGCATTGTTAACTTGTCATAATCTATCTTTAAATATTATCATATTTCTTCACTTATACTACAAAACCTTCCAACAGCATACTTCAATTTATCTTCTATTTTGTATCTTACTGTTATTTTTCATAATGGATTAACTCTGCAGTCCACTGGTATCATTACTCTGCCTTATACAGTGAGTGAGTCTTCTAATATGATGAAAAAATCAAAAATTTGAGAAAAGTTAATATTGACCAACATATTTAACATTTCTGGCACTCTTCATTCTTTTTCATAAATCTAAATCTTCACCCAATAACTTTTTCATTGAGGGTCACAACCTGGAACACTTCTTTCAGTGCAGGTGTTTATGTGAAACTCAGCTTTCATTTACCTAACAGTATCTTTATTTTGTCATATTTTTTTTTTTTGCTTCAGAATATTATGTAGGTATAAATGTTTTAGTTACATAGATTGCTTTTATACTGCTTAAGTCAAAGTTATAACGGTTCCCAAAACCCAGATAGTGTACATTGTACCCATTAGGTATGATTTCACCCACCCCTTGTCCCCTCCTCCCCACCCACCTGCTTGACTTCCCCCGAGTTTTACTTCCATCTGTGCACATGAGTGCTGATCAGTTAGTTCCAATTTAATAGTGAAAACATGTGGTGTTTGTTTATCCATTCTTGCTATATTTCACTTAGGAGAATGGTCTTCGGTTCCATCGAGATTGTTGCAGAAGGTATTAATACATTTTTTATGGCTAAGTAGTACTCCATGGTATACATATACCACATTTTATTAATCCACTCATGAACTGATGGGCACTTGTGTTGGTTCCACATCTTTGTGATTGTTAATGGTGCTGCAATAAACATTTGAGTGCAAGTGTTTTTTTTGATAAAATGATTTTTTTCCCTTTGGGTAAATACCCTGTAGTGGGATTGCTGGATCAAATGGTAGGTCTACTTTTAGATCATTGAGGAATCTCCACACTATTTTCCATAAAGGTTGTACTAGTTTGCAGTCCCACCAACAGTGTATAAGTGTTCCTTTCTCTCCATATCCACCTCAGCATGTATTGTTTTGAGACTTTTTGATAAAAGCCATTTCCACTGGAGTTAGGTGATCTTTCATTGTGGTTTTGGTTTGCATTTCCCTGATGATTGGTGAAATTGAACATTTTTTTCATATGTCTATTGGCCATTAGTCTATCTTCATTTGAAAAACTTCTGTTCACGTCTTTTGTCTACTTTTTAATGGGATTGTTTGATTTCTTCTTGCCGATTTGCTGAAGTTCTTTATAGATTCTGGTTATTAGTCCTTTATCAGATGTATAGCATGCATATATTTTCTCCCAATCTGTAGGTTGTCTATTCACTCTGTTAATAGTTTCCTTGTCTGTGCAGAAGTTTTTTAATTTAATTAAGTCCCATTTATTAATTTTTGTTGTAGCTGGTGATTGCCTTTGAGGTGTTCTTCATACATTCTTTACCTAGGCCAATATCTAGAAAATTTTCCCAACCTCTTCTTCTAGAATTCTTATGGTTTCACGTCTTAGATTTAAGTCTGTCATCCATCTTGAATTAATTTTTGTGATGGTGAGAGATTTGGATACTGTTTCAGTCTTCTACATATGGCTATCCAACTTTCCCAGCACCATTTATTGAATAGAGATTCTTTTCCCCAGTGTATATTGTCTTCTTTGTCAAAATTTAGATGGCAATATATGCATGGTTTTATATCTGAGCACTACATTCTGTTCCATTGGTGTATGTCTCTATTTTTGTGCCAGTACCATGCTGTTTTGGTCACTATAGCCTTATAGTATAGCTTGAAGTCTGGTAAAGTGATGCCTTCAGGTTTACTCCTTTCACTTAAAGTTACTTTGGCTATTTGGTCTCTTTTTTGTTTCCAAATGAAATGTAGAATTATTTTTTTCTAGACCTACAAACAATGACATTAGTATTTTGATGGGGATTGCATTGAATCTGTAAATCACTTTAGGTAGTACAGACATTTTAACAATGTTGATTCTGCTGATCCGTGAGCATGGTATGTTTTTCCATTTGTTTATATTATCTGAAATTTCCTTCCCCAGTGATTTGTAGTTCTCTTTGTAGAGATCTTTTGCCTCCTTGGTTAAATATATTCCTAGGTATTTATTTTCTTTGTAGCTGTCATGAAAGGTGTCGAGTCTTTGATTTGATTCTTAACTTGACTGTTGTTGGTATATAGGAATGCTACTGATTTGTGTACATTGATTTTGTAACCTGAGACTTTGCTGAATTTATTTACCAATTCCAAGATTCTCTTGGTGGATTCTTCAGTTTTTTTTCTAGATATAAAATCATATCATCATTAAAGAGAAATAGTTTGACCACCTCTTTCCACATTTGGATACACTTAATTTCCTTCTTCTTTTGCCTTATTGCTCTAGTTAGAACTTCCAGCATCATGTTGAATAGAACTGGTGACAGCAGGCATCCTTGTCTTGTTCTAGTTCTAAGTGGGAATGTTTTCAACTTTTCCCCATTTAGTATGATGTTGGCTGTGGGTTTGTGGTATATGGTTTATAGAATTTTTAGATATGTTCCATCTATGCCTATTTTGTTAAGAGTTTTTATTATAAAACCATGCTGAGTATTTACAGGATTTTTTCACTTGATACAGAATTCTATGTTAGCATTTTCTGTGCTTTTTTTCATCAATCTAATCACATCCTTCTAAAGTTTATTCTGGATGGCGTTATTTTGGCAGAGAAATCAACCCTCATGTTTATCCTTGTTCCCTGTATACAATGCAGGTTTTTCTTTACTTTAAAATTGTCTCTTTATCACTGGTTTTGTAAAATTTGACTGTGATGTGCTTTGATTTTATTTTCTTCATGTTTATTTTGCTTGGAATTTTTTAACTTCTTGAAAATGTAGGTTCATAATACTTTAAATATCTTTTTAATGCTTTCTCCAGATATATCTGTAGTTCCCCTCTCCAAATAGTTCTATTTCATGTTTGATATTATTGTCTAGGTAAGTGAGGTTCTTTCTGCATTATTCTTCATATATTTTATTTCTTTTGTTTCTGTTTTGAATAGTTTCATTTGTATGTCTTCAAGTTTACTTTTCTTTCTTCTGATTTCATCTTCTATGAGATTCACCTTTATTTTACTTAGTCCAATTTAATAGTATTTAATTTTCACTATAATTGGATGAATGCAGTGTAGTATAAAGAATATAGTCCCCCTGGTTCTTCAAAGAATGATTCTAAATCATCATTTATTATGAATATGTAAATAATGTTAATTCATTAAGTAATGTATCCATTGATTACAATTTCTTCCTTATGGTTAATATTCATGCACTTGTGTTATTAATTTGCATTTCCCTGATGAGTGACATTAAACATTTTTTCATATGATTATTGGCCATTTGCAGTGAGCACACATGTGCACAGAGGAATGTAAAATTTAGTGGACCTCAAGCAGGGGGAAGGGGGGAGAAGGGGTGGGGTAAAATTCTACCTAACGGGTACAATGAATACATTTAGAGCTGGGATTCAAAGCATTACAAAATTGATCCATGTAACCAAAAACATTTGTACCCCCATAATACTTTGAAATAAAAAAAGAAATTTTATAGACTAAATATTTATGTCCCCTCAAAATTCACATGTTAAAATCTAATGCCCAATGTGATGGTATTTGGAGATGAAACCTCTAGGACTTCATTAGGTCATGACGCTAGAGCCCTCCATGAATGGTATTAGTGCCCTTATAAAAAAGGCTCCAGAAAGCTTTTTTGTTCCTTCTGCCATATGAGGACACAACAAGACGTCCTTGAATATGAACCATTTAGAGGGCCCTTACCAGACACAGCATCTGCTGGCAACTTGATCTTGAACTTTCCTGTCTCCAAAACTGTGATAAATAAATGTTTGCTGTTTAAGCCACCTAGGCTATAGTATTATATTTAGATATATTAATAGCAGCACAAATGTCCTAAGGCAGAGGCTATTCAGGTTTCCTGGGTATAACTGTCCCATGGATTTACTCTTGGGAGTTTATATGAGGTCTTTTGAGGGAATCATCATCCTATAAAGTTGGAAAAGAAAAAGTTCCCAGGTCTTTTTTTTTTTTTTTTTTTTATGGGGAGGAGGATGGAGACAGATAGTCCTAAGTGTACCTGTTAAAATTATGTTTGTGATCATATGGGTTTATTAGATGCATATAACAAGGCAAAAATGTGTGCTTTTGTCTCCTATAATAATAATGCAGGTATTTGAGTTGGTGACAAAAATTAGGCATGATTGCAAATACTTCGGCTAATCAGTGGAATCTTGTTTACATTAAGGTAAAAGCACAGATTGGTCTTTTAGAAAGTATTGAGGTTGAAGGATGATAGATACTTTTGAAATCTACAGAGAAAAGCTAAAGGTCCTATGTTAGCACACAGGATGCCCTTAAACTAAGTTTAGAAATTTGGAGGAAATTGGAGGCTTCAAAAGAAAAAGAACACATAAACAGCAATCAGAAGTAGCACCGTAAGATTGTGCTGTGAGTTGAGTGAGGGGATGCTGTAGATTCTTGGGTCATTGAAGGAAGAGGGAGTAATAATGAAGGCAACAGTTTGGATGAGAAGGGGGAGAAAATAATACAAGGTAAGGCTCATTATGAACGGCTGTGGTTAAAATAAGAGAAATTACGTGGACAACAAAGGTGACACAGAAGAAGGATTATATAGCAAAGGAGAATAAAATGCTGAGGATAGGAAGTAGGCGAAAGAATTCTAGAGTGTTTCATTCTCATATTTTGGGTGGAAAATTACCACCTTGTGATGATGCGTCTTCTTGTTCTTCAGTTTTGGGGATAGCTGTCTATCTTATGGCACCATCTGCTTCTGGGAGCTCCTAAGAGAGGGGAGCTCCCATTGGGATGAATGTCTCCATGCTAGCTTTTGTATCTTTTTAGTTGAGAAATGTGAATCCAAGGTTGGACCAGTTTGGTAGCATTTCTCATGGTAAATAGGATGATGTCAGTGCCCTTCCAACACGCCTTAAAATTAGTTTTCCAGTCATGTTCTAAAACTAAATCTTTAGTTTCTTGATCGTGGAGTATTTTGGATGGAAGGACAGGAGGAAAAACATCAATTCAACCTGATGATAATAATAGGTATAATTAATAAGTATTTTGAAGTATTTTAGAATGTCTGAGTTGACTAGGTTGGAATCTTTGAGAGTTCAGGCAGAGTAGAAGTGACTCAGCAAGAGAGGACTGCAGGGAAGTCCAGGACAAGAGCAATGGGAAATTTAGTTCTTCTGTCAGTGTAGACATCTCCCATTATAATGGTCTTTCTATCACTACAGATGCCTAGCAATGATAAGGACAACGTAATTTGAGGGATAAAGGAAGAATTCCTTAGATTTATTGGATGACTTTACTTATGGGATGAGTCCCTCTGTCACTTGAAAGAGCAGTGGAATTGGCCATGTAGAAAATATTTACTCTAACAAGAGTTTAGCAGTGGCAATGGCAATGGCCCTTTTACAAGGGAAAGCTTTAAGCAGATGATACTTAAGAACATATTAATATCCACACAATTTAGGTGGATGGATTACACCTAATTATTAATGAAGAAAAAGTCCTGCTAGTGGAGTTGGTTTCCTTTCTTGTCTTTACAACTTGACCAAGTTTATGCTTTTGACAGATGGAGCAGGCAGCACCAGATAGAAAAATTTCTCCAACAATGTTGGCTGAGGAGTTGATTTAGATTCTCCCTTTTATGGTGAATAATGTTGTGAATGCCAGAGACTATGTTTTGGGTGTATTAGTTAAAAGATGGATCTGTATTGTGTGAGGAACATGATGATCAAAGTATGATTTAGCAAAGGTCAGCTATAGCTTATCTTATTTTGCTGTTGCTGCTCCTGATCATGAACAAATAGGTATTGGAGTGAGGGTGAAATGGTATGATGAAGAAAGCAAGAGAACAAATCAACAAAGGTAAAATACATGGTGTTGGAGGGTAGGGAAGCAAAGATAATATTGGGGTTTGGGACAGAAAGTAATCTTGGTTTTCTAATTTTATTTGTGGCTCACAAATCATAGACCAATTTCCATTAGTTTGTTTTATAGGTAAAATGGGCATGTCTCATGAGCTAGAGGTAGAAATCAGGAGCTCCTTGTCAAGGAACCCTTGAATAATAGGTCTGAGACTTTTAATTGTTTCAGATTTTAAAGGGTGCATAGTTAGATTAGGGAGGTGCAATTTGAAGTCTACATCCAACTTTAAGGAATCTGCTTCCTGGATGTGCCTTCCCACTGTCATTTCCATAACACAATGTGAATGGAGAATGTGAATGACAATGTTTAAAATTTGGGGATTGTCAATGGTTTTGGGAGTTGTAAGGGTGCAAGAAAACTGGAGTGATCTATCAGAGATGTCAGAGGACAAAGATAAGTGGGGAAGAATCCGACACTTCAAAGGTTAGTCCCTCAGGTGAACATAAAATATAAACATTTAGATTTGAAGCTAAATCTCTGTTAATAGATTAAGAGTGGTTCTGGAACTTAATAAAAAGCTGGGAACTTTGGAGTCCAAGAAATACAGAGCCAAGGATGCAGTAAGTTATTTAACCCCAAGACAGAGATGGTTTGTGTTCTCTAAGAAATTATGATAAGGAATTTTGAGGTATTCATATTGAAGTAGGTAACCCTGGTGTCTACCAAAAATGTGAGGGATGCCAATTGACTGAGCTTATTATTAGCCCCAAGAGTACTCAAGGGTATTTGGGGCAGGCAGGAGCAGATCTCCAGGAGGGAAGTTATTGGGACTCCTGTGTTTCTAATTTTATTTTTTGTCTTTAAAATTAGGAAGTCTTTAGCCAAGAGTTCCTTTTCTTTGTAGTATCTGTAGGTATTTTCATCTATTAAAGACTTCAGCATAGTCAAGGATGACTGTATTGATTGGGGATGATTTCCCTCCTGTTTTTTAAGTTGAAGAATCATGAATTTGCATTATTTGAATTTAATTCTATCAGCCTGTCCATCTTCATGGTTTTTGCTGCAACATGGATTTCAAAGAGAAGAACATTATGACAATAAATATCATGTTTTTGAATAGTCTCGCAGTTCTGCATGGAACCCATTAACAAAGTTTGTAACCAAAACAGATCATCTAAGTCATGTGGGGTTATCTAGGGTTAGGCCTGATTAATCCTTCCAGATGTTTCTAAGTGGTGCCTATAATTAGTGACTAATTCATGTCTTTTATGTTTGCAGTTTTAACTCTTTAACCATCTATTTTGGATGAAAAGGCTATAACAACAGAATCTAAGAATTTTCCCCCAATATTCTTAGTTCTGTGATAGGTTACAGGTGTACTTTTATTTAATTGTGAGTCTTCATTAACTCTGACCTGTTGGTATTTTCAAACCCATAAGGAGGCATCTGTAGAATCCACGAGAAGTTGAACTAATTGGAAAATATTTGAAAGCACTGGAGAGTGTGACCCTAAGAAAAATCTGAGTTATGTAGAAAATTCCTGTCTTTATTTTCATGGATAAGGAAAATCTTTTATTATAGTGTTTATGTCAGATCAAGATGAAGGCTTAAAATTTACTTATTGAGAAGGGGGCAGTTGAGGTCCTGCAGCTTCCTATCCTCAGAGTCTGAGAACTGGAGGTCAGACTAACATGTTAGAATGCAATTATGTGAGTAGCCACAACCAGTCTCCCTGAAGAAAGCCATGGGTTATTAGAATTATTTTATTTGTGGTGATAACATAAGTAATTGCATCCTTGCTTCTAATATTATGCAATAAATCACATACATGCAACTATATGTATTTTCTCTAAAATTTTTATTAACTATACATAATCATCTGAAAGAAGCCTTCTGTATCACTATAATATTGCTGCTACAAAATACACTTTCCAAAGGAAGCACCATGAGTTCATATTGTGAGGATGAAATTCTATGTAGTACAATGCTGAGCAACAAAATATTCTATGCCTATCGCTATCATTTTACGGAATGCTTAGGTCAAATATGAGATTGTAATAGCAGAGGAAATTACTACATAAACTCCCGATGGATGAATATGTGCAGTAAGGGTGGTTAAAGGCAAACAGATAGTTCTATTTTTGTACATTTGACTTGAGGACAGAAAGCCTAATGAAAACCTAGGCAGCCTATTCAACATGTTGGCTTTCCAGGATGGCCAGAAAGTATAGAGACTATATAAAAGATATCAATACCAGACCTGAGAAAGTTAGATAAAAGATAAGATGATTTGGAATGAAGGCGGTGTATTGAAGTTAGAAATATTTCCTGAGCTTTTTAAAAGTTCCCATTTAAAATAATGTGTAAGAACTAAGACAATTATTTTTAAGGATCTGGGACCAAGCCTGAACATGTATGTAAGACACTAATAACACAAGAATAAAGTGCTGTGACTGAAATAATTTGACTAGAGAATGGAAACTGAAGACATAAAGAAAATACGTGAAAGCCTCCAAGGGCCCATGCGCTAACTAACCTTGAATTCCAGACTGAGGCGTTTGAATTTTACAATTCACCAATCATTTCAATGATTCAGATTCTAAATTTATCTCCTATAAGAGTACAATAATCTGTTTTAGAAGTGTTCTTTTTAAAAATTATATAATAATAAACCAGTCACTGATTTTTCAGGTTCTTCAGATATAATCTAGGTTTCTATTAATACATCTTTCCCAAATATATTTGAATAGAGGCTGACATTAGGAAAAAAATATGAACTGGGAAAGATTACCTTTAGACTATCCACTTACCTGATTATGTTGCTGATTTTTAACAAATCTTAATAAAAGTCAGTTGATATTTTCTATATTCTCAATATATACATAAAAATTACAACATTTCATTGTATTATTTTACAGCATGGCAGTTAATGAACATATATAATATAATTTTTCACACATTTTAATGAACAGCACATTCTTCACATGTTATATTATATACTTTTAGTGCACTGGTGAAACAAAATAATTTTTATCTTACATTTCTTAAAAATACCAAATATGGAAAATTATAAGTGGTTCCAGAATTTTAGAGGAATTTTCTCAGTGCATAAGAAAATTCATATGTTTTTGGCATTGTCAACACAAATTTTTCAGACAGCAGGATTTATTTAAATCATAGGCAATCATTGGAATTGTGTTTTTATATGCATGGGAATGTTAAAGTTTTAACATACCTCCAAAAAATAGGAATTGTGATGGTAAGTAGTGTGATCTGGTAGACCTGGGAGAATTTATTCCAAACCACATGGTAGCAGTTTGGGAAGGAAATTACTATTCTAATTTGCTTCACATAGTCATTTTCCTTAAGCTAGCCTATTGAAGCTTGAAAAAATAAGAAACATTTTTCAGCATGCATAAATGCTAGAGATATTGTACAAGTTCATTTGAAATATCATCTGAACTTACAGCCTTTTAGAATGAAGAAAATAGATGTAACTTTCTGTTGGAAAAGCAGGAGATATGATCTTTGGAATTCATCATAAACAAATGTAATACACACTTTGTAGAATCCATACTTATTGAATTTGGTTTTGTGCGAAACTAATTTAGCAAGCCTCAGGAAAGACAGTTTTATTCTGGACATCCCCAACAATTAGGGATCATTCTTCAACCCACTATGGCCAATGAAACATAAAGAGAAATCTAATAGGAATGTAGAGAGAGAGCATTTACCAAATTCTAATAGAGACAGAGGCCAGAGAATTCTTCACATGCCCTGTTATTTTTCCTTTATTTCTGCCTTGTAATTGATGGGTTGTCTGGAGTTACAGCAGCTATCTTGTGATCATGAGTTGAAAATCTTAATGATTAAAAAATCAACCTGTATGTATAATGAAGTTGGAATCTGAAAAGAGCCTAGTTTCTTGAGTTTTTTGATAATATTAAGTGACTAATCCTGAGACAATCAACCTGCAGACCTCTTACTAAGTAAATAATAAATATATTTCAGTCATGCCTCTGTTCATTAGTCTTCTATTGCTTGCAGCTGAATATACCTTACTGATTAAAAGTAAGAAGTAAGGAAAACTGGAAAAAAATCATGACAGCAGTATAACAAATAAATAAAGGGCTTTAGCCTGCGGAAGTGTTCATACTAAATAGTAATCAGAAACTTAAAAAGAAGGCTGGAGTCTGGGTCCACAAAAATAATGGATCAAACAGAGGCATGCAGATGGGAGATTAGGAGTATCAGAAATAGGATAAAACCTTTAGTCAAACTTAAGTTTGTAAGAAATGAATCCTTCCAAATTGTTTTTATAGTAGCTAAAAAATTTAAAAAGCATAAATTCCACATGAGAACATATGTAATCCTGATTTCCTTAACTGAAATTAACTTGGCTCATGCAATAATTTTGCTAATTATTGGAAAACGCAGGCACTTACATTTCATACGCACTCTCTGTAATGACCCTACTAAAAGGTACAGCATTCACATTTCTATACAATTTATTTTTATCCTGCAAGGTGTTACGTGGGCTTCCAGGAGGCCTAAAGGACATGGTGTCAGGGGTGAGTCACATGCCAGTCCAAAACAAGGTTGTAGTGTTTCCTCGTTGGACTCTGCTTAGATGTACATCGTCTTGAAATGGATGTCCCTGTGGCATTAGCTGCTGATGATATCTGTTCCTAGTAGCATCTACTTGTTGGATCAGAGAGCTCTAAATTGTCCTTTTCTGAATTTTGAAGGCATTTTTCTTTTCTTCCAGTCCTTTCAAGGTCATTTGGAAGGCCTGAAATTTTCTGCATCTTTCCTGTACTCAAGCAGCTGGTTCGAACAATGAAAATATTGTGGAGCTTTTGAGATTTTCTTTTTGTTAAGAATTTTCAAAAAGCAAAAGAATTTTACTCTTTGATCTATATAAATCATCCTTTTCATGAAGAAAGTGCATATATACTTGCTGCTACTTTAATTTTGTTGACAAGAAGAAGGGATGAAATAAATTCAAAAACCACAAAGCTCAATGTCAAATAATTAGTCTAGTCCACATGCCATGTGTCAGGCAGTAAGCTTATAGGTAAATAAGACACAGTATCTGAGATGTCGGTCCTTACTGAAACACTCAGACACATAAACAATATAAAGTGATGAGTGGTAAGTTAGAAACTTGTGATTGTATTCTAAATATTCTTAAAGGCTGTTTATTTTTAATAGAGTATCCTTAATTTGAGAAAATATTGACTTGCCATATGGTATCCACACTGATTATTATCAGTGGTTAGAAATCATCATAGATATTGGAAAAAAACCAATTCTCTGCCTATGTTCCCTCTTTCCATATTTCTTTTGTTTTTTTTTTTCTTTCAAATTGCTGACAATTAACACTTCTTAACACATGTTAATGAAGGTTAAAGAAAATCTTTGAAAGAAAACTGACCCTTTATGAAAGTAGGTGGTTATAAAAAACAGAGTGAATATCGAAGTTAGAAGTAAAGAAGAAAAGCAGAATCAAATAAAGTTAAATTTGAATAGAAGGTAAAGTAAAACTAAAAAAAAGACAAATGAAGGCATAAGAATGACTGAAAAATGAAACAGACTTTTGCATATTCAATTGCTCAAGTATTTTAAAACGATGTTCTTGTAGAGGAAGTATCAGGGGTTCACAACGTCCCCAGTAAAGGTAGGGTCCCTGGGCAGAATGTGTTGCAAGAAATGAATGAAACAAAGACACAGACACAGAAATAATATTTAAGAAAGTGGGGAAATCAGGGGACCACCAGCACTCTGATGTTAAAGTGGTGACGACTGAAACCCAGCATTTGCTTTATATTCTCTTTGCCATGCTGCAAAATACAATGATCTCATGTGAAAAAATCATAGGATACAATGATCAAAGGTCTTGGGGCTCCCCCCAAAATCACAAGGTATCCTAGCTAATCACCTTCTCCTTTCTAGAAGTGAAAAACACATAATTCTTCAGTAGGTACAACCCTTTTGATCAAGGTAAACTACCTAACTTTATCCCAAGCTCAAGCTATGTACATAGATGTCAATCTTTAACTTCAGTAGCTGCGACCCATTTGATCAAGGAACAAAGAAACTACATGCTTTCCACTCAGGGACTGGTTTTATATTAACCAAGGCATTTTTGAGAGAAAGGGAGAGAAGGACCTTGGCCAAGTGTGCTAGCAATGGAAGCCTTAAGACCCTTCTCCCAGGCAGACATATTGCAATCTACCTCTACAGCCATGAGAAGTTTTCATGACAGGCTGCTCTGTGGCTTTTCAGGAATGAGACCCCTTAGACTCTGAGATTGGATCATGCTTTGCTATACTCCCAGATCACTGATATATGTCCCCAAACTAGGAAGTTAACATCTGCCCTTATTTCAGGCTTCTGCTCAGGCAATTCCTTCACCTCTTCTCCTCTCACAGCCTCAGACATAGCATCCCTAAGTCCCAGTGGTCTTAATCCCATCGAGAAAGTAGACTGTAGCTCTCTGGGAGAAAAACTGACACCAAGACTGGAATATGGATCCTAAGCTATCTATCTATTTAAAGAAAGAGATTTGTTTTTTCTCAGATTTAATCTAATCAGGTAGGAGGGCCCTGTTGTAGCTCCATATATATCAAGAGGACCCTTCTCTGGCTTTTCTCTGAAGCTAAGGAGTCCATGGGGCCAAAGGAACTTGTCCTACTTTAGATCACACTCTGGGTAAGCCATTACAGAATCCCTACCTAAAAGGTTTTCAGCCAGCTTCAGCACCTGTGCCCACCGCTTTGCCCTGGGCCTTTTTACCAGAGAGTACACCAGAGTACAGCTAATGAGTGAAACATCTATACCTGAGGCATAGGTAGGAAACACTTGCTTGGGAAGGTGTGAAGGGTGGCTTTGAATTGTGTGGAATGAGCCTGTGGCAAGAAAGAAGGAAACCTGGAGCCCGAGAAGTGAGAAAGAGGAAAATTGGATAGCCACATGTAGAAGACTGAAACAGGATCCACACCTCTCTCTACTCACAAAAATCAATTCATGATAAATAACAGACTTAAACCTAAGGCATGAAACTATAAGAATTCTAGAAGAAAATGTTGGAAAAATTCTTACAGACATTGGCCTGGGCAAAGAATTTAGGAAGAAGACCCCAAAAGCAATCACAGCAACAACAACAAAAATAAATAAATGGGACCTGATCAAACTAAAAAGCTCTGCATAGCCAAGGAAACAATAATTAGAGTGAATAGACAACCTACAGAATGGGAAAAAAATATTTGCATGCTATGCATCTGATAAAGGCTAATAACTAGAAGCTATAAAGAACTCAGGCAAATCAGCAAGAAAAAATAAAATGATCCCATTAAAAAGTGGTCAAAAGATATGAACAGAAACTTTTCAAAAGAAGATAGATTAATGATCTACAAACATAGGAAAAAATGCTCAGCATCTCTAATCATCAGGAGTATGTGAATTAAAACCACAATGAAATATCACCTTACCCCAGTAAGTATGGCTTTTTTATTAAAAAGTCCCAAAACAATAGATGTTGGCATGGATGCACAGAGAAAGGAACACTTATACACTGTTGGTGGGACTGCAAATTAGTGCAACCTCTGTGGAAAATAGTAGGAGACAAAAGTCGACCTATCATTTGATCTAGCAATCCCACTACTGGGTATTCACCGAAAGGAAAAGAAGTCCTTTTATCAAAAAGACGCCTGTACTCAAATGTTTATTGCAGCCCAATTCACAATTGCAATGACGAGGTATCAACCTGAATGCCCATCAATTCATGAGTGGAATATAACAAAATGTGGTATATGTATATCATGGAATAGTACTCAGCCATGAAGAATGATGAATTAATGCCTTTTGCAACAATTTAGATGGAACTGGAGAAGTATGTGAAGTATCGAAAGAATGGAAAAAAAAATACCACATGTACTCACTATTAAATTGGAGCTAACTGATGAGCACACATGTGCATAGAGGGAAGTAAACCTCAAAGGAAATCAAGCAGGAGAGAGGGGGACAGAGGAGGTGAGTGAAAACCTACCTAACGGGTACAATGAACACTATCTGGGTGACAGGCACACTTTTTACCCTGACTCAAGCGTTACAAAAGTGATCCATGTAACCAAAAAAATTTGTACCCCCATAATACTTTGAAATAAAAAATTATAGTGAGTTTATAAAAATAAAATGTGAATTTGAAAAGAGTGAAATTAATTCTGACCACTAAACCTAGAAAAGTCACAATAGAGAGGTCAGGTTTTGAATAGTTCTTTAAAAATAACTAAATTTCCTATGGTTATCTTATTATTTAAAATCAATATAATAATAAAATATTTCACCAAAAACTAATGACTTATAATTATTTACAAATAAAACAAATGCAATGGCTAAAAAGTTTCTATTAGATAATATGCAGAACAATGAAGGGGAGGAAGGGGATTATAGAAGTACAACCCAGAGAGAGCTAATTTACATCGACCACTGTGATGCCATTAGAATCAAATGAATCTCCAAAAGACAACAAGGCTACAGCTGCCCACAGATTATAATGAACGAACTCTCTGTTTAGATGGGGTTTAAAGAGTCATTAAATATATAAATTTTAATTTCATTGGCAAACTAATAAATAAATAAAACCATGCAAATTTATTAACCCAAGGCACATAATTAGGGCTAACCCAGTTGAATTGTATGTATAGAATTGTAAGATATTGACATGTATATCTCACAGGCTGCTGTACAAACAACAATTGAACACTTTAGCGCAGCTCCCAAATGACCACTTGCTTTTACTGCTTCATTAATATAATTGGAACTAGGACTTATTTAGCTCTAGCCAAATGATTTCAAAGAGGCTGATTATTTTCAGTCCCTAGGAAAAGCATTTCAA
>RJWJ010038402.1:0-15010 GCA_004363605.1 Indri indri
CAACCTGAGCAAGAGCGAGACCCCGTCTCTACCAAAAATAGAAAGAAATGAATTGGACAGCTAAAAACATATATAGAAAAAATTAGCCGGGCATGGTGGTGCATGCCTGTAGTCCCAGCTACTCGGGAGGCTGAGATAGTAGGATCACTTGAACCCAGGAGTTTGAGGTTGCTGTGAGCTAGGCTGACGCCACGGCACTTGCCCCAGGGAAGAGAGTGAGACTCTGTCTCAAAAAAAAAAAAAAAAAAAAAAAAAAAATCAGCCAGGTGTGGTGGCACGTGCCTGTAGTCCCAGCTACTTGGGAGGGTGAGGCAGGAAGACCACTTGAGCCCAGCAGCTCGAGGGTGCTGTGAGCTATGATCTTGCCACTGCACTCCAGCCTGGGCAACAGAGTGAGACCCTGTCTCTAAAAAATAAAAATAAAATAAAATAAATTCCATCACAGTATTACTTAACAGAGTAAAAATCAAGCCACAAACATTTTATTCTTTGTCCGCAAGGGAAGTATGAAAACTTGAAGTCAAAGGTGTGAACTTTCAATAAAAGTTATAGATGTTGATAAGTTTAAAAAAAAAAAGAGTGCCAGGGTAACAAGTGACTACGAGCTGCAAATAAAAGTAAAATCACCAAAATTAAAGTATTAAAATTATCTCCAGACATTGTTATACTCCAGTCACTGAGAGGAATGGTCTTTCATTAAGGGAGAATATCAGAATGACCTAGGAAGCTTTTTCAAAATGCTTATGTCCAGGTTCCAACCCCAGAGATTCTAATTCTACAGTTCTATGATGGGAAATCGGTGCTAGGATGCAGTGAACTAGGATGATGCCACTGCACTCTACCCAGGGTGACAGAGCGAGACCCTGTCTCAAAAAAAAAAAAATTTTAATGAAAAGTTTAAAAGCGTATAATGGTTGCTACAAGCAACTAATATCATGTATAATACCAGGTGGGAGGGGACATGGATCTCAGGAGGGCAGGTAGGGATTAGGAACCTTGACATTTTAACATTTCTGTTCCTGAATATCACATCTTGTTCAAAGAGCAAATCCCAGGGCAGTTATTCAATAATTGCATTTTGGACTTCAACATTAAAAGAATTATTTTCTGGTCTGAAAATCAGTAACTTTCTGTTAAAAGAAACAAATAATACAAATATTTTAAGTATCTTCTACTGATGATCAGAAAACCATGAAAACTTAGAACTTATTTCTATTTTCTTAAAAAAATTTAACCACACACACAAAAAAAATTTAACAACATCTTATCCTGGTCATTTTTTCAAGAGCCTTTGTTATAAAGACTTAAGTAGGAATACAATTCCTATCTAAAGCTATCAGAGTGTAAAGCTATCAGAGTGTATTTGATCTTAATAAGAACAGGTTAATTAAGATGTTTTCCCCTCTTTTGTTCTTTTAAAAAACTTACTCTGCCCAAATGTTGAAGTTGTGCCAAAGCCACCAGTGCCACCCCCAAAGGGTGTTCCAAATGATTTATTAAACATCTTCAAAATGAGTCTTTGTTTCAGAAAGCTGGAAAGAAGAAAAAATATCACTCTTTTTAAACACTACAGAATGCAATGTAACTATTTCAGAAAATCTACCAGTTTACAAATTTAGGCTTATTCAAACTATCGCATATTCTCTCACTCAATATTCTAAAACTCTGTATGATTAAATAAGCCTTGTAAAATGACCTTTAATTTACCCTGTTCCTGAGCCAAACAGTACCACAATATGAGGTTAAACTTCAGATCCCATCAACAACCATCCCTTTAAAACAATATTTTCAACCTTTTTTCAACCTAAGAAACCTAAGCTCCCATTTAGTAAAGATTTCAGGTCTACTAGGCCAGATTCTGATATGAACCACCTGGGAGGTTGTGTATCATACCCATCAAAAATGATAACCATATTCTGCCTTCCCAACTACCTGAAACGCTAAAATTATTGTCAGGCTTTATTTTTCTATAGTTTACATTGTAAAATGTTTTTTTCCCTAGTTTTTGGGAGATAAAATACCGTAATAGTAAATGTAAATTACGCATACCCCTCCTTCCATCTCCAAATCCCAGAGATTCTGATGCCCTGACATTCTCTTTGATATTACTTCCCAGGACTATTCTTTATGGTCCTCTACTTATCTGTCTTCTACTTTACCTGAGAACACTGCAGAAAACCTTTGATGAAAACCCCTCACTTCATGTAAATGATTTCCCCTCAGTATCTAAACCATGCACCTAGTCATTTAATGAACTGGACTCACAAACTGCTGTAACAACTACAAAGGGAAGTTTGGTTTTCCCTCCCCTCGATTTGAATAAATACAAATCAACAGTATAGTTTACTCAAATGTAACAGCAGCTTTCCCCCTCCACAAATTTTCCTGAAACTTAAAATGCCTGCTACCAGACAAGAAAATAATGAGTATACTTTTTTTTTTTTTGAGACAGAGTCTCACTCTCTTGCCTGGGGCGAGTGCCATGGCGTCAGCCTAGCTCACAGCAACCTCAAACTCCTGGGCTCGAGCAATCCTATTGTCTCAGCCTCCCAAGTAGCTGGGACTACAGGCATGCGCCACCATGCCCGGCTAATTTTTTCTATATGTATATTTTTAGCTGTCCGATTAATTTCTTTCTATTTTTGATAGAGACGGGGTCTCGCTCTTGCTCAGGCTGGTCTCGAACTCCTGAGCTCAGGACGATCCTCCCGAGCTCAGGACGATCCGCCCGCCTCGGCCTCCCAGAGTGCTAGGATTACAGGCGTGAGCCACCGCGCCCGGCCGAGTAAACTACTTTTAATGCAAAAATTCTGAAAATAGCCAACCATGTTTATTTGGAATTTATGACATGTATGATGATTTTTCTGCTACATACATATAATAGTCTTTTCTTCTAGTAAAATCATGCCTTGCTCATATAATATAATTAAATTACATTTTGAGGTGCTCCTCAAAATGTTCTAGTGTCCCATTAGCACTTCTGGCTGCTTTAACACTCGAACATCTTGTGCAGCAGTGGGAAAGAAGCTGTCCCTTAAATACAAGATGCTTTATAGAAATCAACATTCCCTCCCCTAAAATTCCCTAGAAAAAAAATTCATCACTTAGTTCTTTATCCCAACATCCAGGAGTTGAATGACTCCTTTGATTAAACAAAGATCACTGAAAGCAGTGGTTCTGGAGGGTCACATCGCAATTAACTGGCAAGCTTTTCAAAACACAAACCCCCAGTCCTATTCTAGAAACACTGAACCAAAATGTCTAGGGTTGGGATGCAGACATTTGCTTTTGAAAAGGCTCAAATGACTCTAAAGCCCTTAGAACTAAAAGCTATATTTCATGTAATCATCATTTATCTTTCAGTAACAAGATCTGCTTTAAGTTTTCTGCTTTCCGCATTTATCGGGTGTCACCAAGTAACAGATAAGGCCTTTACTATATTAACTGGTGACTCTCCTTCCAGGGGAAATATTCTTGAAAGTGCTTAGCATACGTTTAGACTTCTGTGGATCTGCCTACACTGGCATTTCAACAGTTTATTCGGAATTGACAGTTGTGCTAGGGGTTAGATGTCTCAACCAGTCAACTCATTTTTACTGTAATCTCTCATACAACTGTCTCAGGTCATAGTCCGTACTAGAAGCACTTTTCTCTATTCGTTGACTATGATTTTCGACCCATGATCAATAAGGCAAAAACTTTTGGCCGTAATCCAGTTATCATGCTAAATTTGCCATGTATTTTCTTATTCACCCCCATGAATAGCAATCTGTTCGTGTAAATCTGACATCTTCTACACAGTAGACGTGTCGGAATTCAAAAACTGAATAACACAGTTTTGCTCTGTGAAATCTGTTGTTACAGAAGACTTTAGTGTTAATTTGGATCTCAACGGCACTAGATTCTACAGACTTTAGGTTACATAGCTCCTAACAGTTAAATTTTTTGATTTTTAATAATCTTATCCTAACAGAGAAACTAGCATCACACATATATTTCACAAAGGGATTTAAAGTAGTAATAAATATCCTGGAAAACACCTCACTGTTTATAAGCTCTGCTATATATTATTTCAACAATCCTAAGAGGCTGGTATTATGTATGTATCACCACTTGTATTTTACAGATGGGAAAACAGCATAAGGTATTTTGCAAGTTTCCCAAGGTCAAAGTTAAACTTATATTCTAACTTCCCATGGACACCTTCAAGCCTAGGAAGATAATAAGCAACAAGCAAAAACATGTGTAATATTAAGGAAATTCACCTATTCCAGACCCAAGAACAAGGGACAATGGAAGGAGCAAACCCAATTTAGATTCATGGAAAAAAGCTTCTCATCAAACTTGGTCATCTTGTTAGTTCTGGCAAGGATGAACTTGGCTTGGTCTCTAAACTTTATACTGGGATAAGTGTTTTCTTAAAAATTATTACCATGAAGCAAATCAAGATTATAGAAAACTTATGATTTTTATTACAATTGCTAGAAATTAAATAGCTAATATATTTAACCCATTGCTCTTCAAACAAATCATTCATTTTCCTTACTCTGTGTAAACGTCCCTGACTCAATGAAAAATGACCAAACATTCTCCTAATTCATTCTTCAAAACCTAGCTGAAATATTGTCTCTTCTATAAACCTTCTCTAACTCCCTCTAGCAATTAGTCACTCCTCTGGGCTTCCATAGTACATTATGATTTCTTTGCATGTATCTATCTTGACCCTGAATCCCCATACCGGACACCGTGAAACATCAACTACACAGATCTTCCTTTAGGGCTGAAGATTTGTTGTACCAGCTACTGAACGGTACTACCAGAAGACAGCCCTTAGCTGTCAGTTCTCTTCAGAATTCCTACTATTTAAAACAGTTATCTCACCCAAGGTCACACCCCCTTTCTAGGACAGCCCACCAATATCTATGGCCAAAGGCCAGGCCCCTTTGGCCCAATTCAGGATAACTCCAAAAGGTGATTCCAGCTTCCTACTCCTATGGGATTGGCTGACATCTTCATTAAGACAACATCACAACTCAATTTCTCCCTCAGACCGTTACTGCTTCCTTCTCTCTCCTACAAGTAGTGATCCCAAGACATTCCCTAAAAAAAACTTATGCAGGACTATCTCCAATTCAGAGTCTGTTTCCCAAGGGACTCAACCTCTGAATTCCCCCAACCCTCCTCCTTCCCCTCCCTCTAAACAATGAACTTCTCTGGGGTAGAGGCAATATCATTTACTATCCCAGAACGTAACAGAAGGTTAAAATTTAATGACAATCACCACTAATGTGTTTTTTAAACACAGACTGAATGATCAAATTACTTTAGAATTAAATTCTAACTTAAAAATAAAATTATGCTAGATTAATTCTCACAAACAAAAGGAAGCCATGAAAGACATGATTCCTGGTGGAATTTATCATTTAATTCAGAAGGTGCAAAAAGGAAGAGATCACAAAATGGCTGGATGCAACCAGCAGGCACTTTTTGCTTGGCCCACTGTACACACATGGTATATTATACATACACACATATGTGTGTACGGACAAATGTTTATGTATACGTATGTATATTTTAAATTAGTTGGTAACATTTAAAATAGAAATATAGCAAAAAAACAGATTTTTGACTTCTCATGAAAAACCCAATAATTGAGCAAACTAGGACTGTAGTCACTTCACGGCACTAACAGGCTGGAGCATAGTAGCAACTCTTTCCCTCCCTTTGATGAGAGCATGCGCTTTCCAAAGTACCATATTACCCACTCAATATCACTCATTTCCATCAACAGCCTGGTCCCACTAGGTTTAGACTTTATGGCTGCTGACATAATCAGAGAAAGGACCCACACATTAAAAACTCAGGGAGTGGCTCGTGCTTGTAATCCTAGCACTCTGGGAGGCCAAGGTGGGAGGATCACTTGAGTTCAGGAACTCAAGACCAGCCTGAGCAAATGCTAGAGACCCCCATCTCTACTAAAGATAGAAAAAAATTAGCCTGGCCTGGTGGTGTGTGCCTGTAGTCCCAGCTACTTAGGAAGCTGAGGTTAGGAGTATCGCTTGAGCCCAGGAGTTTGAGGTTACTGTGACCTAGGCTGATGCCATGGCGCTGTAGCCCGGGCAAATGGAGCAATACTCTGTCTCAAAAGAAAAGAACCTCCTAAGAATCCAATGAGGTAGGTATTTTTATCCCTATGTTACAAATGGTGAAACTGAGGCACAAGAACCAACTTGCCCAACACACAAAGCTGTTATTGATGCTAAAAGCTGTGCTCCTAGAGTGTAGAGCCTAGAGCTCTTAGTGAAAGAAAACGGACAATTAAAAGGAAATTACTTTGCATTTACTACAAATGGGGAACCAAAAAACAAAAATTTGACAGTATTGATCCAGCACTATTAGGGAAAGACATTTCTCTGATAAATATGGAAGATCTAGTCACCAGAAACATAACTTTTATGGAGTAAGGACAATTTATGAGGCACCCTCATGGCCTAGATGAAATCTTCTAAAAGATTTACCTTTATCCTTTTTTCCTCTGTGGACTTATACTCATTGCAACTTTTTTTTTTTGGTATTAGACATATTTTGAAAAAAATAAGTAAAAATAAAACAGTGTTATACAAAAACAGACCTTTAATTTTACTTATTTTATTCTGTTCTCTACGCTCAAAACAATCTTCTAATTAATAATCCAGACTCTCAGATACATGAAAGAGGTAGTCTTATAACACACATCAGAACTGCAATGGATAGGCATATATACATATTCCTGTCCCAACTGACGCTCTACAAACTGATGCACTGGTTTATATATCCAACTTTTGTGAACTTTGTGAACTCTGGGTACAATGATAAAATTGGTTTTCCACCCAGAAACATGGTGGATAAACCCTGAAATGTGGTAAAAACCAAGCAACTGCCGACTTTGGGTGCTATCTGAATGGCTACGCAAGCTTTCAAAGACATGTCCAGCTCTCTGCTCTCTAATTCTAGAAAGTTACACAAACAGGAAATAATTTTTCCTTTCCATTTCACTGAGTTGCTTTGTACCAAAGTCAGCAAAAGAGCAAAAACAATAAATATTTGTTAGATGAATGGACTAGTATAATACTTTCCACTTTACAAAGCTGTTTTTCATACATTCTCTCATCTAATCTTCACGAAAGTAGTAGGAAAGACAGGGATTATCATCCACATTAATGATTTGTTAATTTTTGCCCTGGTAAGAAAGGAGGGCTGGGTAGAATTCCAGGAAGAGATTAGCCTGGTCTTAATTATCTAATATCACACTCCAACAAAACTATCTGCTACCTTCTAACTGTTTTACAGTATCCTTCCTATGACAGATCTCCTGATCAAACCATTCACTTCGTTAGAACATTTATTACTGTCTAAAAATTGTTGCTTAAGCCTCACCTGCTTCACAAAACTGTCCCAGATTAGACCCTGTAGACTCTTATCAGTATAAACACTTCCCTTCCCCTCCTTTCCAACTCCAATTACATAAACTAGTATCTCCCTGCTGTTATACAATATATTTGTTGCTATACCTGTCACTTGAGTGTTTGAGCTGTTTGCTGCTCTGGCAAAAAGTGTCCTGACTTTGCTCATTGGGTATAAATTAATTTTAAATGATCTAATAATAGTATCTAACATAGCTCCTTCCTCACAGTTCTGAGTAGCATTGTTTTCTTCCCCTTAACACAACACTCATCATTTTATAGTGAAGAGTGTATTAGCTTTGGAGTGAAACAAATCTGTGTTTAAAACTCTGCCACTGCATGCCTGTAGTCCCAGCTACTCAGAAGGCTGAGGCAGGAGGATCGCTTGAGCCTGGCAGTTTGAGGTTGCTCTGAGCTAGGCTGACGCCACGGCACTCTAGCCCGGGCAACAGAGTGAGACTCTGTCTCAAAAAAACAAAACAAAACAAAAACAAAACAAAAAAAAAACAAAGAACAACTCTGCCACTTAGCATCTTTGAAACTCTCTATAAATCTAAAATTAATTCAAAAGTTTAAAAAAGAGAAAAAAAAACCCTGCCACTTGCTACTGTGTAGTTGCAGTAATTCATGACATTTAATCTCTTAGACCTCAATTTCTACATTTGAACAATAGGGATTATACAGCCTACACCAAAAAATTGTTAGGAAGGAGAACAAAGTTGCCTCACTGGAGCCCCTCAAGAGTAGCTTTTTATTTAGTTTTTCAATGGGATTTTACAGTACATTCAATTAGAAAAGTGTAATAATTTCCCCTCACTCTAAACCTTGATTAATCAATGCCTAGCTAGACCTCTATATATAATAATTTCTTTTCTCAATACATAAATGTCATGATGCTGACCACTTACCACAACCACAAAGCACCACTGCAAACAACAGGAACAAACAAATCCCAAGTCGGGCATTGTAGCTCAGGCCTAAAACCCCAAGCGACTCCTGGGGCTGAAGCAGGAGAATTGCTTGAGGCCAAGAGTTTGAGACCAGCCTGGGCATAATGAGACTCGTCTCTAAAAAAAAAAAAATTTTTTTTTAAATTTAGCTGGGCGTGGTGGCACATGCCTGTAGTCCTATCTACTCAGGAGGCTGAAGCAGTAAGATAGCTTGAGCCCAGGAGTTCAAGGCTGCCATGAGCTATGATCACACCACTGCTCTCCAGCATGGGCGACAGAGCAAGACCCTGTCTCTTAAAAAAAAAAAAAAGTGTCACTGATAAAGCAATAAAAATTATTAATTTTATTATACTCAACATTTCTGTCAAGAACATTTTTAATACTCTGTGATTATTCTTTAGGATGAAATGGGAAGTACTCAAAAGCATTTCTACATACTGAAACACAAGAGCTGTCTTGAGGGAAAACACTTGTGATTTCTTTGAGAGCTGAATTAGGTGTTTTTTCATAGAACACCATTTTTAGTGCAAAAAATGAATAATAAACTATGATTATTAAGATTTGATGCAAAAATTAGTATTTTGAAAATGTATTTGACACTATGAGCCTGTCAGCTTCCCAATTCTTACAAAGACTTATATGATGAGAAGGACAGAAACAGTAACAATTATATAACTACATTTGTTGGCCAGGTCTGCCACCACACCTGTAATCCCCACACTTTGGGGAACTGCCTAAGGCCAGGAGTTCAAGATCATCCTAGCCCTGGTACAGTGGCTCACATCAGTAATCCCATATACTCAGAAGGCTAAGACAGGAGGATGGCCTGAGCCCAAGAGTTCCAAGCTTGAGTGACAGAGCAAGACCCTGTCTCTACTTAAAAAAAAAAAGAAAACTGCCAGCATTTGGAAGATTACATAATTCAGTAAGCCGATAATTTCCAAATGACTAATACATGATGTTATAAAATCATGCATGAGTAAAGATCCAAAGTGCAAGACAGACCAAGGAATTTTAATATAACGCAGTACAAAGTTCAATGACATGGTTTCATACTCCATACTGTAACAAAACTTTAAAAAGGTCTGTAGTGTCAAAGAAGAATAACTATAATCTGAAAGGATATTAAGATACGCTTCCCTTTTCCAACTACATATCTGCAGGAGGCTGGGTGATTTAACCATATGACCCATCTGAATACAGAAGATCGGTACATACAGCCGTCTTCTATTGAGCCAGGCTTCTCAATAAATTTTAAAGGTAGTTTCATAAAATTATTTACGTTAACACGAGTTTGTTTTTTGAATCAATGTCTTTTTTTTTCTTTTTCTTTTGTTTGAGACAGAGTCTCACTCTGTTGCCCTGGCTAGAGTGCAGTGGTGTCAGCCTAGCTCACAGCAACCTCAAACTCCTGGGCTTAAGTGATCCTTCTGTCTCAGCCTCCCAAGTAGTTGGGACTACGGGCATGCGCCACCATGCCTGGCTAATTTGTTATATGTATATATTTTTAGTTGTCCAGCTAATTTCTTTCTATTTTTAGTAGAGACGGGGTCTCGCTCTTGCTCAGGCTGGTCTCGAACTCCTGAGCTCAGGACGATCTGCCCGCCTCGGCCTCCCAGAGTGCTAGGATTACGGGTGTGAGCCACCGAGCACGGCCAAGACCTTGATTTCTTATTAATATATGCCAAAGAGGCCGGGCACGGTGGCTCACGCCTGTAATCCTAACACTCTGGGAGGCCGAGGCGGGTGGATCACTCAAGGTCAGGAGTTCAAGACCAGCCTGAGCAAGAGCAAGACCCCGTCTCTACTAAAAATAGAAAGAAATTAATTGGACAGCCAAAAATATATAGAAAAAATTAGCCGGGCATGGTGGCGCATGCCTGTAGTCCCAGCTACTCGGGAGGCTGAGGCAGAAGGATTGCTTGAGCCCAGGAATTTGAGGTTGCTGTGAGCAAGGCTGACGCCACAGCATTCACTCTCGCCAGGGCAACAGAGTGAGACTCTGTCTCAAAAAAAAAAAAAAAAATATGGTCTCTTTACTGGAAATTAAACATCAGTATTAGTATCGTTTACTTCCCAGATTAATTGCCACCACATAAATATTACAATAAAATAATATAACCATTTTTTTCCAAGTTGTCAATTTGGTTTCCTAAAAATTCTACTTGTTCTTAGTTATCTGGGAGCTAACAGACATGAATAAAGTCAGGTACCAAAGTACCATGTAACACATAAACAGCATGGGTCCCCTTATCTGGGCCCCATATTTTGGGAGCACACCAATACCCAGACTCTTCATTGCCTATTTTAGGCTTAACTCTTCCATATTTGTTTACTCATTCAAGCAAACACACTTACTGAGGGCCTACTACATGCCAAGCAACCTGACTACAAAGATAAAACAAAAATATTTTACCATAGTCTAATAAAAATACAAATAGCTAAAATACAAAATGATATGTGCTATAAATAGAAGTGTCGCGTTAGTATTATGAAAGCTTGCAGGGTAGAGAATGCCAAGAAAGGCTTCTTAGAAGAGCGGAATGCTTGAACTGAGAAAATGTCACAGAAAACATACCCTGTTCACATTTTACTATTTAGACTACAGTTTTCTTCTGCACTGCTAGTTTTCAGTGTATGCTATGTCATCTAAATAAGGGCAGAGTGACAATCTGATGTGGCAACTAATTCAGTTTCATCAAATCTTAATGGAAAGTCAAAAAATAATTTTTTCTATTTCCCAGTACTTCCATCCTGTCCAACCTCTGGTTTTGCTTTTTAAATATCCTACCTTCTTCCACCAAATAAACATACTGTCACCCAGTTCTAATGTTTCTTTCCGAATTTATAAGATTGTCACAGGGAAATGATTCTCTCTTTTCTTTCTTGCAGTTAGCATCTTCCTCCAAAACAGAGTTTAATTTCTTCACCTTGTCTACCACAAAACTTCACTTTGAATTCTGTACCTGAGTTTAATTTCCTCACCTTGTCTACTACAAAACATCACTTTGAATTCTGTACCTGAGTTTAATTTCCTCACCTACTCTACTACAAAACTTCGCCTTGAATTCTGTACCTGACAGGAGCCCTGAGTTCCAAGGTACAACACAAAGAAGTGACTGCTGTCTAGCTTTCTAAATTTTGTGGATGTTTCCTGCTTTCTATTCCAGTACTTTTGTATGTCACTAACTGGACTTTCCTCCCAGTAGCAGACACAAGTAAAAATTCAGATTTAGAAAGGGAAACTAGCCAATGACTTGTCGTTTTATTGATTTGTTTCAATACGCAACATCACTGACATTCTTTAACCAACTTTCAAGTAAAGTTTAGTTCTTGACGTTTAAGTTAGGATACCACTAATGACGGTTCTACTTACCCTGAGCTGGCAGCAACTAAATCGGAAACGCTATTGAAGACTAAATCTACTAACTACCAAATGTACCCGCCCCACCGACGCCTCAAAGGGAATCCTTAATAATGGGAGACTAAAACATTCAGGGAGGGTGAAGTAGTAGGAAAATTTCGAGACTTGAGTCAGGCTATCTGGCACTGGCTAATCCTGTCTCTTATTCCAGGTCTTGGTTTCTCCATCCATAAAACCTGACTTCATTTCTAGGTCCTTATGGCAACAGTAATTCAGAAACCAAATCTTTCTCTTCATCTGGCTTTACATGGAATACATCAGAGAACAGGCAAGAACCTATTACACCACTGATACGACCCAAATTCTCAGGTTTTATCTTCAAAAGGTAACAAACTTCCGACTCGCGCACCCTAACCCTGGGGCTGCCCATTTCCCTTAGGGAAAAACCCTGGCAAATAAAGCCCATGCCGCACGACGGCCAAGGAACTGCGGAGACTGTATTCAGGGTCTTAAGGAGCTGCCCCCAAACAGGCAGGCCCACCGTGGGCTCCTAATCACCGCTGAACTAATGAATGAGTACAAACAGACAGATGGACGCTCCCTCAGCGCGGGCTGCAACTGGAAACCCCGGGCCTAGACACTACCGACGTCGATTCCCTCCCAGAGCCAAAAGAGCCAAGCCTCGGGCGGCGGGGTCGCGAGTCCCGCCCCTCCCTCAGGCCACAAGGTGCGCGCCGGGGCGAGAGACTTCGGAGCTGAGAGGGCCTGGGATGCCCCGCGCATCCGCCCGCCCTGAGGGTAGGAGGAGCCTGCCGGTCTGCGGCCGCCGCCGCCGCTCCGGCTCCCGACTTACCGCGGTGCGGTGGGGAAGAGGAAGTGTCAGGAGCGAGGGCTCAGGCCCGTTCGCCACCCGCCGCTCACAGAGCAGCGCGCGGCCCCCACGAAACCGTCGCCGCCGCCACCGCTACCGACCGCAGCTTCGGGCGCAGCGCGTAGAGGGCCCGACTGCGTCACATGCCGCCCACCATCAGAGGCTCGCTCTGGGCGCTCCGCCCTTGCTGTCTGCGCATTGGCAGATGACGCCGCCACTCTAGGCCCACTCTGTTATTCATTGGGCAACGAGTCTTTTGAAACCGAACGTGAAGACGATCTCCGGGAAAAGGGGTGAGAGGGAAGAGGAGGGGCAAAAGGAGTTACGGGGAGGAAAAGGGGAGGGGCAGCAGAAGGGACGTGGAGTCCCGCCCCTCAGCGCCGCGGTTGGCTGGGAGCTATTCGTGACGTCACACAGGCCCCTGGAAGTGGGCTGGTGAGTGGCTAGACTGGGGAGCACACAGCGGGGTGTGGGAGTAGAATGGTGACGCTATAACGAGACTCCGCCCCCTTCCTGCGTGCGGAGAGACTCGGGCTGCGGGAGCTCGGGCCAATCAGAGGGAAGCCCCCAGGATGGCATGGTAACTCTTCTACCCTTTCCTTGTCCCAGCGCGCGGGCGGTCATGGGAAGGTTTCCTGGCTGTTCTGCCCGCACTTCTTGGCCGGGCCACGTGCGGAGCTGAGCCCGCACCCCCCTCTGGGGGTAGGGGGGTCCGTCTGTCCGCATAGCTTGTCTGCGACTGCTCTGAGACCCTAAATCCCGACCCTGTTCTCTCATGACCATGCTTGCCCCAACACACTCTTTCCCTTTCTGAATTCCTGGGGTAGACATTATGAGCATTGGAGATGCCCTCAGGAAATGGCCCCTCTTAGAACCTAGTACAGATGAGGATTCTTGGAACTTCTTTCCCAGGTGCGCGTTGAGAACTCCTACTTATTCTTAAAGGAGTGGTTCAAATGTTTTCACCTTCTCCATGATGCGCTTGCCGACCTTCCCCAGGGAGTTGAGCTAATGCTTATGCAGGCCTCTGTTATAGCCTTGTCACTTTGTATCCTATTATTTTCCTTTCGGTTTTCTATGCCCTGGGCTCTTGGAGGTCAGAGCTGCATTTTCATCTTCTTGATATTTCTTTCCTCCCTGGGCCTAGCTCTGAGCAGAAGCCTGATATTACAAGAGGGAGAGGTGGGGGTCTCAAACAGAATAGCAGGAGCTGTACTTGGAAAGCAAAGTGCATACAGACTACACACCTCCGCCGCCATCTCTTCCTGGGACGTCAATACAAAATTGAAATGGGTTTTGCCCAAAACACAGATCAACTTAAATCCTCTGGGTTTTTCAGTGATAGCGAGGGATTAGAGATAATTGATTTATTTGTAAAAAACCTGAATTATTTGCAAAGATGGAATAAGATAGATGGAAGAAACCACACATTGTAGGTGCTCAGTAGATGCTTAAAGGAAGAAAAGAAATAATGTATGAAGCACTGAGCTTGTCAAAAGTGCAAGGGGGTTTCGGTCTAGGTACAGTTGCTTTCTGCACAGAGATCCAGTTATTGAGACAAGGAGTATTGCCCACAGATGTCTTGCCAGAATGGGAGAAGCTGCCTCAAATCTCTCCTACTAAGGGAGATCATGGGCTTTTTAGGGGCCACTGTGCCTTGGGGCGGGTCGAGGTGTATCTCACAAAGGACTACATGCAGCTGAGCAGGTGGCTCACGTCTGTAATCCTAGCACTCTGGGAGGTCAAGGCAGGAGGATCCCTTGAGCTCAGGAGTTGGAGACCAGCCTGAGCAAGAGTGAGACCCATCTCTCCTAAAAATAGAAAAATTAGCCAGATATGGTGATGTGTGCCTATAGTCCCAGCTACTCAGGAGGCTGAGGCAGGAGGATCGCTTGAGCCCAGAAGTTTGAGGTTGCAGTGAGCTACGATGATGCCACTGCACTCTACCCAGGGGGACAGAGTGAGACTCTGTCAAAAAAAAAAAAGGGCTCCACGCATTGGGACACGTTGTGGGGGATGATGAATCTTGCCTTCAGGAAGTCTGCCCAGTGTTGTAGTCCGGAGTGCGAGGAAAGACCACTTAGGCCGAATTGAGCCAAATCTGAGTCTTTATTAGCTGGCCAGCGACCACCCCCGCCCGCGTAAAAGCAGTACGAGAGGATGGCAAAAGCCTCTAGCTTCCACAGAGTTTTTATACTATTTTTAGGGAGGCTACATGACATAGAGCAAAAGAAACAAAAAGCAGGATGTACAATCAATATTTCAGTGACACAGAGTCATGGGAGGGTGCCCCATAGATCTCTGGTGCCTAACCTTGAAGTACAGCACATTCTAAGTTACAGATTAAACAAAGGACAATTTTCCAGCTGCATATTACTCGGGA